>JAULAV010002331.1:0-25004 GCA_030789695.1 Scilla litardierei
CACTCATCCACCGTTAGCGAGATGGTTGTAAAACACTTTATCTTTCTTTATAGATCAATTTTGTGAATATAGAACGACTTGTCTTTGTGATCCGACCCGGTACTCACCGGTTATTTATTATTGCATTGACACTCCTACGCTTGGGAGTGGAAGGCGTGCACTTGCACGTCCTCCTGTTCAATCATAAGGCGGCCATCAACGGGCTCCGACTGTCTCGAGCCTTGGGGGCAAGAGTAGTCCAACTGCTCAGCGACTCCAGCATCGTCGTTCACCAACTAAATAGGACATTCGAGGCCCACGACGAATCAATGCAGAGTTACGTACAAGTCGCCAAAGCCGAGCTCGCCACCTTCACACACGTAGATATTCATCACGAACCAAGGTCAAAGAATCATCGAGCTGACGCCTTGTCAAAACTTGCATCGTCCTCCCCGGCGGGGCTCGGTTGAACCGTGTACGTGCAATGTCTACTACATCCTAGCGGGTTGCCGTAAGAACTTCTAAGCCTCGATCAGGTGGTTACATGGACGGACCCAATAATCCGCTACTTAAACATGGGAGAGAAATCGATCGACCCAGTGGAGGCATAAAAACTTAAGCGGAAGGCCTATTACTTCGTCTTGTTGGATGGTTTATTGTACAAAAGACGATGGACTAGGTATGACATCTTCCCCTATCTTAAATGCTTAGCCCCGCTGGAAGCATACTACGTGATCCAAGAGATACACGAGGGCGACTATGGGAACCATTGCGGAAGAAAATCTATAGCCTTAAAGGCTGTGAGACAAGGGTACTTTTGGCCAATAATGTTCAAAGATGCCGTCGATTACATCCGGTGATGGTCGACCTGCCAAAAGTTCTCAAATATCAGCTTGGCACTCTCGACTGATCTAATCCCTTCGTCAGCACAGTTCCCTTCACCTAATGGGGGCTGGACTTCCTTAGACTGTTCAAACCAGCAAGTGGACAACGGAGATACCTGATAGTGGGGAACGACTATTTCACCAAGTGGATCGAAGCGGAGCCCTTATCCCGAATCATTTGGAAGGAGGCTCGAGGCTTTGTCTGGAAATAAGTCGTCTGTCGTTTCGACATCCCACAATCCATAGTAACGGACAATGAGACACAATTCGACAGCGCTGGCTTTAGAGACTTCTACACAGAGCTAAAGATCAAGCTAAACTTTGCATCCGTCATGCATCCCCAGTCGAACGGCTTGGTAGAATCAGCCAACAAGAGCATCCTTGGGCCCCTACGAAAGAGAATGGTCGGGCTCGAGGGAACTTGGCCGGACGAAATCCCAGGCATATTACGGTCGTACCGAACGACTAACAAAACTTTGACATGGGAAACGCCCTTCATACTGGCCTACGGATGTGATGCCATTGTCCCCGTCGAGGTCAATGAGCGACCGCTTCATCTCCAATACTACGACGAAGAAAAAACTCGAAGGGGCTCGAGCTCAACCTACAATTGGTGGACGAAGTCTGTGAACAGGCGCTGGCAACCCTCATCGAGTAGAAGGGGCACATGGCCTGCTACTTCAATTCGAAAGTCCACGAGTGCAGCTTCAGTGTGGGAGACTTGGTGCTACGCAAGGCTGCCTTCACTCCCGAGATCCTCAAACAGGGAACGGTCGCTGCGAAGTGGGAGGGACCCTACACAGTGATCTATGTACTCGGTCCTTGCCACCTATAGACTCGCCACCTTGGATAATAGGAAACTCCCTCATCCTTGGAATGCGAAACATGCACAAAAGTATTATCGATGATTGTACTAAAGGGGTAAATCGATCGTTCATTTCCTGTCCTATACATGCCTATGATTAATACAAATTAGATCATTCTTTGTCATTAATTGTGACACTCTCGTCGGCTATAAGATGAAGGGGCCTCGTCCATCGCCATCGAACGACTTACGATCGTCAGCCATAAGCCATATGGTCTCCTTTGCCACTGAACGACGCACAAACGTCGTCGACCATAAGTTGAAGGGACCGAGTCCCTTGCCACTGAACGACCTTCGACCCTCGAAACGTCATCGGCCATAAGTCGAAGGGACCAGGTCCCTCGCCACCAAACGATCTTCGACCCTCGAATTTCGTCGGCCATAAGTCAAAGGGACCGAGTTCCTCGCCACCGAATGATCTTCGACCCTCGAAATGTCATCGGCCGTAAGTCGAAGGGACCGAGTCCCCCGCCACCGAACGACCTTAGACCCTCGAACGGTTGCCTGACCCTCGAACGACTCTCGATCATTGTCAGGCGTAGGTCAAAGGGTGTAACAACCACTTTTTGGTCATGTAATTTTAGCGTGTATTGTTTATTCGTGGGTATATTTTCGTGTTTGATTTTTTATTATTGTTCTCTGTAGTTTAGATGCGTGACCGAACCCCGTTTTTACGACCCTCTCGGAGGTACGAGCGCCCCTGTATTTTCTTTGTAATTTTTGGGCGTCAACGAACCAATCTGCTTAACTCATTACTAATTTAGATAGATATATTTATTTTTTAAATTCAAAGGATCAATACGTTTTTTTAAAACAAGTTATAAATATTTATTAATTATTTTAAAACCTTAACTTTACTAATCCCTATTATTAATCATTAGACATTTTGTAAGGGTTGGATTCAAATTTGAAACGTTCAAATCTTAATAATTATTAAATCAAATCTTAACTAACCTATCACTAATCCTAACTTATCACTAATCCTAACTGAACTCCCCAAATTTCCCTACCATGTGTTTCCCCTCTCCCCACGTACTCTCACTTTCCCCCACTCTACAAATAGGAAACCTAGGGTCCACATCTTCCTCAGCCGCACAAACAGAGCCCAGGTTTCTTTTTTTTCAAAACTCTACCCCAAAACCTTGTGCTCTAGGCAGTGTACTCATTGTTTCCTCCTTCAAATATTACAACAACCTAACCCTATAACCCATTAACAACAGCACCCTAACCTGAGACCCCATCTCAGCCGCACCACGCAAAACGCCTAGGCTGTCCCTTGCTTCACGCGTTGCCTCGGAGAACTCAAACAGCCGGCCATTTCCTCCCCTCCCTGCTGCAGTCCACGCCTAGCCACCTCCGACCAGTCCACGAACGCGGCAACCCCCGATGCCGACCACCTCAGATCCGACGCCGTTCTCCCCTGTTGCCAACTACTCCCCACGGCGGCCAACCCTTTAGCTGCTGCTGCCTTAGAAGCCCGCCGGCAGCACCCTGAAACCATCCACCTCCTTTCCTCCACGTCGCAGGCCCGTCTGCCCTGCTGTCATTGCCATCCATGCGCGTGCATCCCCTCCGTGCTGCTGCCTTCCCCGACGTGCCACTGAACCCCACGACAGGCTGCCCCCTGTCGCAGTCCCCTCTCCGTTGTCGCAAGCCATCGTCATTGCTGCCCTATCTTTTGTCAGTCGCTTCCCTATGCTACCCATAGCCGAGGCGATCCCGACGACCCCTCCTTACTGTGCTACCCGCAGTCGAGGAACCGGAGCAAAGGCAACGCGATCCGTTGCCATTTTCAGATCCGACATCAGACTTGCACGTGACCGTCGAACTAGGTTGGTGACCCTTACCCATAGCAACCCACACGTTACGCCATTGAAAATTAATTAAAATATGCAACCTTAATCGCTAAATTTACTTTACGCACCTTTAAACTATTGTGACAACTTAGACCGACGATTGGACGTTTTTGACTGTGCACATAGGGTAGAATCATCGTAGAGAACAATAGAATAGATCTAGCATATAAACAACTTGATTTGGAACCGCTAGGATGACCACGTTCAACTTAGAAGCATTCTATAACAAGTACTCTAAAACCGGTGCTGACATCATCCCCGTTATTGTTACAGCAAACCATAACCGACGTACTGCCCGTGACGAGACGCTCCTTACGGATGCACTTCTCGCCACTTCAGGCAAGTGTGTTAACTTACGTAGTTAATTACGGCCACATTTAGGCCATGATTTTCCTTAAAATTTGTAAAATTACAAATAAGAGACCTAGACGTAAAATGATAGCGTCTAGGACACACTCACGATAGCCTAGACTTGACGATGAAGTCTTGGCACAATTCACTAAACTGCCATGCATTATTCTGTCATGTAACATCATTCATGGATTGTTTGCATAACCTGTGGGTAATAAGGCACTCTCCAAGATAGAGAGAGTGATCCCTTGTACGGATAACATGCGGGGTAATAAGGCACTCTCCAAGATAGAGAGAGTGATCCCTTGTACGGACTTGTCTTGGGCACTTGGGTTGGGGTAGGGTTGAGCAGTCGCACGGTTTAGAGGGTCTGGCCGCCCTCTAACCGTAAGGCATGAACACTTCGTGACACACACGTCTTGTCTTGTTTTGTCCTATAGCTGATAGCACACGCTACGGCCATTGCCATGTCACGTTTACTTTCTTGCACCGTCTTTACTTTCCTGACATGCTATATAATATCATGTTGTTGCATCTTAGCTTGTCATGGAACAACATTAAATATATGTCTTTAAATTACATACACCTTGCAGTATATTCTTCTTACCTTTACTTGTAGACTCTACCTAACGTACAACTCCTTTTCTCTTGGGTGTTTGTATGTCAGGTACTGAGACAAAGTTCGTAGACCAGGAGACAGTACCTGCGGACCTAGAACAGGAGGACGTTGCTCAGGAGTACGACCCAGACGAGGACCAGTCTTAGAGGTTCCATCCAGTTGCTGACTTGGAGTTCTTCCCGCTTTCTAGTTTGGGTGCGTAGCACCATTTTACTTTCTTCTCTAGGTTGGGTGCGTAGCAACAGTAGTTCCCTTTCAGATGTAGCCATGCCCGAGGCTTTCTTTATTAGACTTTCTTTTTGTACTGTTGGATCATATCTTAATGAATGAATGCTATGTTCCTTTGAGCACTCTTATTGTTCTGAACTTTAAAATGCAAGAACCTATGTAATTATTGGTGTACCTCTACAGATGCTTATTGGGTCTGAGCTTCACAGCTCCAGCCCATGCAGACCTTCGTCTCATCCCCCACCAGTAAAATGGGTTGCAGGGTGTGTTTTTATGGTGGACCATGCAGGTTTATGCAAAAAGTTCGGAACAATAAAAGTATTCGCATTCATTTAATATCCAGTTTGGCATGTGCAAGTCTAATTTGGGTTCTCCTTGTCACAGGATGGCAAGAAGACGCCCTAATCGAGCCTTGACATCAGCTGACAGGGCCATGGAAGGCCAATGTGGTGAATTTCGCCAATTTCTGGGCGTCATGAGAGAGATGCTGTTCAGGCTGCTCAGGCTGCTCTGACTACTTCGGTTGCACCACCTGCCCCTAGAGCTGCACCTGGAGTACTCAGTTCAATGAGTTGCAGCCGAAGGCTTTTCCTGGAAAGAATGGACCCCTGGACACTGACACACCCGAAACCGACACCTAGATTTCACCTGGCGGTGTCACGATCACCAAGCATGGTATGGTCACTAGGCTTCAATTCCGGGCTCAATCGCAAGCGGACAGTGTCGAGTTATAGTATAAATGATATCGAATCCCACAGGGACGGTGATAGTGTAAATGGAGTCTCAGTTTATTTCTAAATCTCGAAGTGAGATAGCTATCGGGGTGAAAGATTTGTTTGGGGTGGTGGTGTTGTTTTACTAATAAAAGGGACTAGGGTGTTAGGGATCACCACTAAGATCGTTGGGGGTTGACGTTGGAATAGGATCCTTACGTTGCATTAGGGCTAGGGGATTAATCTCCCAATTCGTACCACTCTCGTGGGTTAGAATTGCGAGGTATTTCGGTGGCTCTCGTTGACGCAATCGCGGTAGCCGTCAACGTAGCGATGTTGTTCGTCGATGGATCCTCTCAAGGCAGGAGCTGGGCATGGTCACAAGCCTCGATTGGATCCACCGACTTCCCTATTTGAATCCCTATATACCCCTTAAGCACATCAATTCCACAGACCGTGGGCATGATCTCAGTACGGGTTATCTATGGATTCGGTAGGATCGACAGAAATACTCCCTAAATCCCCAATTTAATGTAGGGATCCAGATCTACGTCTTCCCCCTAGGATCCTAGGGCTAACCCATCAACCCTAGAATAATCTACTCACACATGGCGATAGTAATAGATAAAAACATCATTTCTAGAGATGAAAACATCATAGCAATCAAAAGAATAAAATTAGAAGACTTACAACGAGAGATGGATAAGAAATGCAATTTATAGATCTAAGGAGAATTCCAGATTCCAAGCGCAACAATTGAGAATAAAAATCACCAACCGAGTGTTTATATCCAATCTCTGTTTAATAAAAATTAATCTAAAAAGTCTCTCTAAAATCGCCCAGCTCTCCACAGAAAAAACTATTCAAAAATCCCTAGAATGTATCGCTCCCCTCAGTCACACAGCTCCCTCGGCCTTCAGTGCAAAAATCGCGCAATCCACGGCTTCAGAAGACTTTCCAAAAATAGCCCTGGCGTTGCCGACCGAGTAGGTGACTCGGTCGAGCAATGCTTTGCTCGTTCGGTCGCTCGGACCGAGCAGATGGCTGCTCGACCGAGCACTACAGGGAAACGAGAATCTTCAAAATCGTTGCTCTGCCTGCCCAGACCGAGTTAGCTCTGCTCGGTCCGAGCAGAGGCTGACTCGGTCACTGAAGAGCTGCTCGGGCCGTGTCGCTGGGATTGCTTTAGGTTTGGAATTTGACGCTGCTCGACCGAGTAGATGAACTGCTCGGTCCGAGTGATCACCGTATCAGCCTTTTCTTTCTCGTTTGATCCTGCTCGGTCCGAGCATCTGCACTGCTTGATCGAGCAGTCTAGGAAACTTTCTCCAAAAGCGGCTGAAGGCTGCTCCATCTCCTCTGCTCTATCTCTTCTCCTCCAATGAATCCAACAGTGTGGTGAACTCCTACTGGGCTCCACCAACGAGCTCATGGGCATGTTGGATGTGTCCATATCCAAGTGGGGTCCCAAATCACTCCAAAATCTCTGAAAACTCATAAAACACTACGAAACTCGAATTTATCGTCAGAAATGCAATTTCGTAGTAAAATGTGGGATTTGGATGCGAAAATGGCATGGGATGCAATGAAATGATGATATGAAAATAGTGGAAAATATGGACACATCAGAATCCCCCAAGCTTACCTCTTACTCGTCCCCGAGGAAGACGAATAATCTGTACCCCGGTAGGAAAACAAAAAAAAAGGAATAAGAAAATGAAAATAGAAAGAAATGAAAAGTAAAAAGATAAGGGAATAGAAGTGAGAGGAGAGTGCTAGGGATGATCAGTCAGATCTCAGGCCTAAATATTATATCACGATGCTCTGAATGATAAACATTCATGCTAGGGCAAATCCTAGTTTCACAAATCATATGACTGGCATGCGATGCAGACAAAAGGTAAGGGCCTACTGAAATAACACCATCAAATCATATCAATCTCATGCAATCCTCAGAGTCTAGTATAAAGAAGTTGGAAACGCCCTTTTCAATCACAGATACACAAGGAGCATAAAGAAATCACATAACATGCAATAGAGAATAGAAAAAGTCATGCCATTCAGATATTCAGTTCGATTCATGAAAAATCTCCGAAAACTAAAGTAATTCGTAAAGTTTAGGTATTATTAAATCTCCCCGTTATGCACCATCTCCACTCTAATGTCATGCTCACTCATGTGATCAGTTGGTTTACCCCCCAAGCTTACCTTGAGGCGTCGCATCTAAGAATATGATATGGAATTTTTGTTTTTCTTCCCAGTATAAATGATAGCTTCTAATGAAATGATATAAATCGATATTTATTCATTTTTTTTCTTTTTCACATATGAATATATACACATTTTTTTCTTTTTCTTTTTTTTTGTTTTTTTCCTTTTTCATTTAGAAGCTATACTTTTTCTTTTTGGGTTTGGGAGCGAGATGAGGTAAATGTAGCTGTGGGGGTGTAACCAACTGATAAGTAGAGATATAAATAGATATGTGGAGAAGGAAAATAATAAGACTCTCGATTCACTCATAAGAGGGTGCACAATGGTTTGATAAAATAAAACCCTAACTAAACTCATAGATAGCAGGATATTTTCATTCCTCTAAACGAATACTGAAAAGGCATGTAGTAATAAGCACAATATCAGCAGGCATGCAAACAGAAGTGACTGAGATAAAAATAGATGCTCCAAGTGTTCTAGTGATGCGTGAACCTATATGCATTACCCAACATAGTGCATACTAGATACTAATTCATGCATTCGATTTTCAATTCATTTTAAGCATTAAATCAGATAGATCAGTAATAGAAATGCACGCATATAGATAGTAAAGCTGAAATTTACCCTAATAGTATGTCATCGAAAATGAGCATCGTAAATGACTAATAAAGCCACGAGAGATATCATCATGCGGAACATCCCTAGCAAATAAAGAGAGAAAGGCGGAGAAAAGAGGAAAATAAAGAAAAAGAGATGCATGCATGGTGAAAATAGAAAATATGATGCAAAAATAAGAAAAAAGAAAACGACGTGAAAAAATGGTGAAAAAGCGAAATAAAAACTGAAATAAGGGAGGAAAATGTAAAAGAAAAATAAAAAATAAAGCGGTAGCGCTCATCCCCCAAGCTAAACCTAGCAGTGTCCTCACTGCTAAGAAAACGCTCGTGAGTGGGATGATGCTAAAGGGGTGGGGTGGGGTGGGGGAATAAAATAAAAACTGTGCAAAAAGGAAATAAAAACATGGAATGATGCAATGCTGAATGAAATATGATGCATGCGTGGGTCCTCCCCCAAGCTATGTAAGTGTAAGGCCCTGAACAGACAGATGGGCACAAAAAAATAGGGGAGGCAGAAGCAGGTAAGGACGACATCAAGCAGAGGCACACCCTCTGGGGATGGTGATGGGTCCCTCTGCTGTGGACTAGGAGCGGCGGGTCGAAGATCTGGCTTGAACTCGTGAGGTGGGTCAATTCACCAGTGACGAATAAGGCTCTGGAGGAAGGGCAGGTCACGCTCGACCGATTGTTGAGTCATCGCACCACCATATCGTGCTAGTAGGAGCATGGCGAAGAACTGGCCGGCTTGGTCATTGTCACGGAGTGTTACCTCGTATTCTGTGTCTCCTTTGTAGAGAGGTTGAGGGGGAAGAGAGGCGGTGGGTGGCGCGGGGGAGTTGGTGGATCATTCGGCAACCGGGTTGGTTCGAGTAGGCGAGCGTGTACGATGCGTACGCCGAGTAGGCCTAGGGTTTGATGTGCCAGTGTTGGTGGGTCTAGCATGGCATGGAGGCATTGTGCAAGCAAAGGAGAATAGTGATCGGTTGGAAATTTTACGAGAATTGGTCGGCTGTGTGGGGGAGAAGTAGAAGTATGTGGAGAGGTGGCGACGGCCGTTGGGAGGAAGGGGTTGGATGAGCGAATGGATGGTGAGGGTGATTAGGTTAAGGCGTTGAAAGGCACAGACAGGCGTGGTTCAGATGCGCAGCGGCCCGATAAGGAGTAATAGATGACTCGGACCGAGCAATATGATTGCTCGGTCGAGTAGCTTGGTCGAGCATGATGTTACTCGGTCGGGCTAAAAACTGCTCGGACCGAGTCACAAATGCTCAGACCAGGTTGACAGAGTGATGATTTTTAGACATTGCAAAAAGCCTGTAGCACTCGACTGAGTAATAGGCTGGTCGGTCGAGTCGCCTACTGCTCGGACCGAGCCGATAATAATCGGGTCGTGTTGGCAGAGTGCTGTTTTCTCCTCAAATTCAAAGCCTGTAGTACTCGACTGAGTAATAATCTGCTCGGATCGTGTCGCTTTCTACTCGGACCGAGTAAGAGTCTGCTCGGGCCGTGTAGAAAAAGCCATATCCTGTCTTTTCTTTGTTTCTGCACTGCTCGACCGAGCAGTGAATCTGCTCGGTCGAGTCTCCTGTGTCTTTTCTGCCCCATTTTCCTGGGCTTTCTACCCCAATCTTGTTGCTGTCTTCCATCTTCCTTCCAATCGAAACGTCGATCTGCCATCATATCCAGCCTGTACAAAGTAGAAATTCATCAAACTTCTGCGGTTTTTAAAATTTTATCTCTAAAATATAAAATAAGAATAAGAAACTGAAAGAGAAGATCTAAAATCCAAGAAATTGGGTGCCTTCCAATAAGCGCTCGTTTTTAGTCGTGAGCTCGACTCTCCTTAATTTATCAGTTATCGTTGGGGAGTCCCTCGAAGAAGTACATCTCCTCCTATCCTATAGGTTCTCCAGCTCTGTAAGGTTTAATCCTCTGACCATTTACCTTGAAGTTTCCGTTCTTTCCTTCGAGCTCAACATCACCTCCTGGGGATAAGCTTACTATCTTGTAGGGGCCGGACCACCTTGACTTTAACTTCCCGGGAAAGAGGCGTAATCTTGAGTTATATAGAAGTACCTAGTCGTCGACATCATGGCGAACAATTGTGATATTTCTATCATGATAAGCTTTGGTTCTCTCTTTGTATATCTTCGCATTTTCATAAGCATGACGCCGAATTTCGTCCAACTCATTGTTGTGAAGGGCTCGTCTCGTGGCGGTGCTTTGGTAGTCAAAATTCATTTTCTTTATTGCCCAATATGCTCTGTGCTCCAATTCTACCTGAAGGTGGCAAGCTTTTCCATACACTAGTCTGTAGGGGGTTGTACCGATGGGAGTTTTGATGGCAGTGCGGTATACCCAAAGGGCATCGCCCAACTTGTGCGACCAATCCTTCCTTGAGGTGCTAAATGTTTTTTCCAGGATGATTTTGATTTCCCTATTAGATACCTCCACTTGGCCGCTAGTCTGAGGGTGATATGCAAGGGCGACCCTGTGATGAACTCCATATTTTTTCAACATCGTCTCGAACTTTCTCTCGATGAAATGACTCCCTCCGTCACTTATAATCGTCTGGGGACTCCGAAACGAGGAAAGATAGTATTCTTAAAAAACTTGGCTACTATCCTCGCGTCATTTGTCGGGGTGGCTATGGCTTCCACCCACTTCGAGACATAATCAACGACAACTGTACTTGTTGCCGTTACTCGATGGGAAAGGTCCCATGAAATTGACACCCCAATAGTCGAATAGTTCTATCTCCAAAATGCCGTGGAGGGGTGTTTCATTCTTCGTCGTGATATTCCCTATCCTCTGGCATCTGTCGCACTTCCTTATGTACTCATTTGCATCCCTGAATATAGTGGGCCAGTAGAAACTGCTTTAGAGAATTTTCTCCATGGTTTTAGTGACAGCTGCGTGTCCACCACATGGGTGATCGTGGCAATGCGATATGATGGATGTCGCCTCTTCCTTTGGGATACATCGCATGATGATCCCGTCGGCACATATCTTGAACAGGTACGGGTCGTCCCAGAAGTAACTCTTGGCATCATGTAGGAACTTCCTCCTTGAATAGGTCGCCAACCTGTGTGGAACTATGCCACTCACCAAGTAATTCACTATGTCAGTGTACCAGGGGGCTTCGGAGGAATTCGCCGCAAATAATTGTTCACCGGTGAATAAATCGTCAATCGGCAAGCTGTTATCCCTGTGCCTTTGAATTAAACGCGACAAGTGGTCTGCTACCACACTTTCTGCTCCCTTGTTGTCTTTGATCTCAATATCAAATTCTTAGAGCAGGAGGATCCACCGTATTAGACGTGGTTTAGCATCCTTCTTAATTAACAGATATTTTAACCCCGCGTGATCCGTGTGGATGATCACCTTGGACCCCAAGAGGTAGGATCTGAACTTCTCTATAGAATAGACTACGGCTAGCAGCTCTTTCCCCGTAGTGGTGTGGTTCTTTTGGGTGTCTTCCAAGGTCTTGCTAGCGTAGTATATAGCATGAAGCTTTCCCTCCTTCCTTTGACCAAGAAAAACTCCTACTACCTGGTCACTAGCATCACACATAAGCTCAAACGGCAGATTCCAGTCTGGCGACTGTATAATCGGGGCCGATATGAGAGCTTCCTTTAACCTGTTAAAGGCTAGCAAACATGCGTCAGTAAACACAAAAGGAGCGTCCTTGGCTAGGAGCTCCGTGAGCGGGTGAGCAATATTAGAAAAATCCTTTATAAAGCGTCGGTAAAAACCGGCGTGCCCTAGAAAACCACGGATACCCTTAAGGTTAGTGGGTGGCGGTAAACTTTTAATAACATCTACTTTGGCCTTATCGGTCTCAATTCCTTTAGAAGTGATGACATGGCCAAGGACAACTCCTTCTGTCACCATGAAATGACATTTTTCCCAATTCAAAGTAATATTATTGTCTTGACACCTTCTAAAACCTTGGATAGATTAGCTAAGCAATCATCAAACTCGGTGTCATAAACAAAAAAATCGTCCATGAAGACCTCCATGATATTCTCGATGAAATCTGAGAAAATAGACGTCACACACCTTTGAAATGTGGTCGGTGCGTTACATAGCCCAAACGACATTCTTCGATAAGCGAAGGTGCCGTAAGGACATGTGAATGTCGTCTTCTCTTGGTCTTCCTGATGCAACGGGATTTGGAAAAATCCAGAGTATCCGTCTAAGTAACATAATTATTTGTGCTTGGCTAAGCGCTCAAGCATTTGGTCAATGAAGGGTAGAGGGTAATGGTCCTTTCTAGTGGCTTTATTCAGTTTCCTATAGTCTATACACATACGCCACCCGGTGACAGTCCTAGTGGAGATTAGTTCATCTTTTTCATTTTTATGACTGTCATGCTCCTTTAGGGACAACCTACACGGGACTAACCCATTTACTATCAGAAATGTGATAGATGATGTCGGCCTCTAAAATCTTCATGACCTCCTTTTTCACCACCTCCTTCATGTTGGGATTCAATCGTCTTTGAGGCTCAATGGAGGTGGCGTCCTTATCCTCTAGATGGATCCTATGGGTACATATGGTCTCGCTGATGCCCTTCAGGTCAGCGATGTTGTACCCTATTACTTTTCTGTGGGATCTAAGGATTTTTAGGAGACTCTATAGCTGGGGCTCGGTGAGTGCCGCATTCACAATAACATGGTACGTGGAATTTTCCCCCAGGAAAGCATATTTCAAATTGACAAGGAGGGGTTTTAGTTCTACCTGAGGGGGCGCTGTACCCCCGTCATCTCTCACCTGTGAGAAAGATGTGTCCTCGATTTCTGGTTCAGAAGGTAGAAACTCTTCGTTGGCGGAATCATAGGAAGAGCAGGGAGATGATGGTGCATCATGACAGACGTCTGCAGATCCCGTTTCCGTAGCGCACCTGTCAATAGAGGCAAGGTGTTCAGGTATGTATTCGCTATCAAACATAGAATCTTGAGTACTTCCTTGGTTGATATAGTTTTGCGATGGTGATGAGTCCGTGTACTCCTCATAGGCGTGTTCTTCACATGCTGAAATATGCAGAAGACTGTCGTTATAGAAGCGTAGTGTATCTCCCTCGTGCTGCACATAGATTCCATCGGCGACGGGGATACCATCCAGGGCATCCGCATTATAGAAAGTATTTGCAATGAAAATTGAGAGCTCTTGTGTAGCCGGGTCGTCTGTAGGGAATTCAACTGGGCCATGGGCCCATACGTCAGCTACCACGCTCTCTATTATCTCAAGCATCTAAGAATCGTTCAATGACTCCAATTGATGAGTCTCTCCCCAAAATGCATCAACAGGTGGGGCCTCAATGGTCTGAAGGAGCATTACATTCTCTTCGAAGCTTATGCAAATATCATCTTCAATGGTACCTGCGTCAGAAACCTGGTTCATTATATTATCCATGACTAATTGCTGATTTGCGTTACCTGCAACATAGGTTCCTGAGCCGATAAATCGAACTGCATCAATCAGCTCTTTGGCCACGCATTCAACCATGGACTCGTCCATGCGCGAGTTTTGGAAGCCATGTAAATGATAAGGAGAGAAGCTGAACTCCTCTGAGTCGCTGTCAGACTCACAGGTCCACTGCACTTGCATTACCATCTACATTATGTCTGATTGGTAAGTAAATAATCGCTAGCTGGAGAAGATGTTAGTGGCAAGGCAGAAAAAAATAGAAAGAGAATAAAAATGGTGGAAAGATGAGAAATGATTAGAGTGCTAGCAAACTTCACAAATAAAGAAAATAAACTGAGGTAAACACTATTGCCGTCCCCGGCAACGGCGCCAAAAACTTGACGCACCCGAAACCTACACCTAGATTCCACCTGGCGGTGTCACGATCGCCAGGCGTGGTATGGTCCCTAGGCTTCAATTCCGGGCTCAATTCGCAAGTGGACGATGTCGAGTTATAGTATAAATGATATCAAATCCCACATGGACGGTGATAGTGTAAATGGAGTCTCAGTTTATTTCTAAATCTCGAAGTGAGATAGCTATCGGGGTGAAAGATTTGTTTGGGGTGTTGTTGTTGTTTTACTAATAAAAGGGACTAGGGCATTAGGGATCACCACTAAGATCGTTGGGGGTCGACGTTGGAATAGGATCCTTACGTTGCATTAGGGCTAGTGGATTAATCTCCCAATTCGTACCACTCTCATGGGTTAGAATTGTGAGGTATTTCGGTGGCTCTAGTTGACGCAATGTCGACAGCTGTCAACATATCGGTATAGTTCATCGATGGATCCCCTCAAGGCATGAGCCAGGCATGGTCATGAGCCTCGATTGGATCCGTCGATTTCCCTATTCGAATCCCTAGATACCCCTTAAGCACATCAATTCCATAGACCATGGGCATGATCTCAGTACAGATTATCTATAGATTCGGTAGGATCGACCGAAATACTCCCCTAAATCCCCAATTCAATGTAGGGATCCAGATATACGTCTTCCCCCTAGGATCCTTGGGCTAACCCATCAACTCTAGAATAATCTACTCACACATGGCGATAGTAATAAATAAAAACATCATTTCTAGAGATGAAAACATCATAGCAATCAAAAGAATAAAATTAGAAGACTTACAATAAGAGATGGATAAGAAATGCAATTTATAGATCTAAGGAGAATTCCAGATTCCAAGCGCACCAATTGAGAATAAAAATCACCAACCGAGTGTTTAGATCCAATCTCTGTTTAATAAAAATTAATCTAAAAAGTCTCTCTAAAATCGCCCAGCTCTCCACAAAAAAACTATTCAAAAATCCTTAGAATGAGTCGGTCCCCTCAGTCACACAGCTCCCTCGGCCTTCAGTGCAAAAATTGCGCAATCCACGGCTTCAGAAGACTTTCCAAAAATAGCCCTAGCATTGCCGACCGAGTAGGTGACTCGGTCGAGCAATGCGTTGCTCGTTCGGTCGCTCGGACCGAGCAGATAAGCTGCTCGACCGAGCACTACAGGGAAACAAAAATCTTCAAAATCGTTGCTCTGCCTGCCCGGACCGAGTCAGCTCTGCTTGTTCAGAGCAGAGGCTGACTCGGTCACTGAAGAGCTGCTCGGGCCGTGTCGCTGGGATTGCTTCGGGTTTGGAATTTGTAGCTGCTCGACCAAGCAGATGAACTGCTTGGTCCGACTGATCAGCGTATCAGCCTTTTCTTTCTCGTTTGATCTTGCTCGGTCCGAGCATCTGCACTGCTCGACCGAGCAGTATGGGAAACTTTCTCCAAGAGCTGCTGAAGGCTCCTCCCTCTCCTCTGCTCTCTCTCTCTTCTCCTCCAATGACTCCAAAAGTGTGGTAAACTCCTACTGGGCTCCACCAACGAGCTCATGGGCATGTCGGATGTGTCCATACTTAAGTGTGGTCCCAAATCACTCCAAAATCCCTAAAAACTCATAAAACACCACAAAACTCGAATATATCGTCAGAAATGCAATTTCGTAGTAAAATGTGGGATTTGGATGTGAAAATGGCATGTGATGCAATGAAATGATAATATGAAAATAGTGGAAAATATGGACACATCAGACGCTGACGAGTGGATCCAGAGCACTTAGGATAAACTGATAGCTGCCAAGATACCTGAGGAGAACAAGGTGGAGGTATCGAAGCTGCAACTGACTGATAATGCACTGGTGGTGCTTAGGGGAGAAGCGTTTGGTTAAGCCAGTTGAGTGGAGCACTTTCAAATCCATGTTCAAGGTGAAGTATTTTCCTAAGTCTGTGAAAACAGAGCTCTTGCAGCGGTTCGTGAAGCTGACACAGGGGAGTATGTCAATTGATGAGTATGAGGCGGAGTTTGAGATGCTCAGCAGTTTTGCCCGGCAAATAGTCAAGAAAGAAGAGAACCGAGCTAATCAGTTTTGCCAGGGGATAAACCCCAAGATCCAGGCTTCTATGACTTCATCGGATTTGACCACTATGGAGGCTGTACTGAACGCAGCTAGGAACCATGAGACTATGGCGAGACTTCCTGATCCTCCTGCTGGTGGAGGAAAGCGACCGATGGAGCAGTACAGGCCTCCAGCTAGGCCTGCAGTGAGACCCATTCAGTCAGTGCCTTTCAAGAGGCCAGGAGCACCTGCACAGAGCCAGACCAAGGGCCCATGCTATTTCTGTGGCAAGCCAGGGCATCATCAGACCAACTACAGGAAGAAGCTGGGTTTATGTCTAGTGTGTGGAGATGCCACACACGCTGCTAGGGATTGCTCAAGGTCACTCCATGCTATGGGCGGAGCACCCGCCCCAGTGCAGTGTCGAGCGCCTGCTCCTATTCAGAGAGGAGCTGCTGTTCGTAGACCTCCTTTGACACCATAGAAGTAGATTTACCAACAGGCAGTTCCACCACAGAGACCGACATATACCATGACAGCCATGTAGGCTGAGGACGTGGATGGCATCATTGCAGGTAACCTCATAGAACTAGTCTATCATATTATAGCATAGTTCATATTTTTTGCATGTGATTGTATAATATTACTAGTTAGATTATTGAGCCATGTTTGAACTTAGTTATTACCTTTATATCTTAGGTACCATTTTGTTTCATCTTATCCGGCATTAACTTTGTTCGACTCCGGTGCATCTATGTGCATCATAACCCGAAGATTCATAACAGAGCACTCCATTCCCACCCACGCACTTCCAAAGTGTTGGGATATCACTATAGGGAATGGAGTGGTGACAGTTAATTTGGGATGCCGATCGATCCCGGTGGTGATCAGTGGACACGAGCTTTATGCTGATTTCATTGTCAATGATCTACCGCATTTCGATGCTGTCATTGGCATCGATTGGCTGGGAGATTTCCATGCATCGATCGACTGCCACAGTAAGAAGGTGGTGTTCAGGATACCAGGCCACCCAAGGTTCGAATTTCACAGCAGAGAGCGATCGCTTGGGCCCATCAGATTTCAGGCCAAGCCGGAGGAGTCGATCATTGTCACCATACAGATGGAGATCAGGAGGCCAGCAGTCATCAGAGACTTCGAAGACATCTTCCCGGAGGATATTTCAGGGTTGCCACCTGACCAAGCTGTGGAGTTTAGTATAGATCTTATGCCGGAGGCGCAACCTATTTCGAAGGTGCCGTATCGTATGGCTCCTGCAGAGCTTGAGGAGCTGCGGAAGCAGTTGGACGAATTATTGGAGAAGAAATTCATATATCCTAGTGTGTTACCTTGGGGTGCACCAGTCCTATTAGTGAAGAAGAAGGATGGATCCCGCAGGATGTGTGTGGATTATAGAGGGTTGAATGCAGTGACAATGAAGAATAAGTATCCATTGCCCCGTATTGATGATATATTTGATCAACTCGGAGGTTCGAGAGTTTTCTCGAAGCTGGATTTGGGGAGCAAATACCATCAACTAAAGGTGAGGAAGGATGACATTCCGAAGATGGCATTCAGGACAAAGTATGGACATTATGAGTTCGTAATCATGCCTTTTGGGGTGACCAACGCTCCAACAGTGTTCATGAATTTGATGAATTTGATTGTCTATGACTTTTTGGATAAATTCGTCGTCATTTTCATCGACGACATTCTTATTTACTCAAAGTCTGAGGAGGAGCACAGCCGACATCTGAGGATAGTGTTAGAGACACGGAGCCGTCATCGACTTTATGCCAAGTATAGTAAGTGCGAGTTCTGGTTGGACAGAGTCGCATTCCTGGGACACGTGGTGTCTAGAGATGGCATATCGGTAGATCTGGAGAAGGTCAAAGCAGTCAGCGAGTGGCCGACACCACAGTAAGCATCAGATATCAGGAGTTTCCTTGGGTTAGCTAGCTACTACCATCGGTTCATTAAGGATTTTTCGAGGATTACAGAACCGATGACGAAGTTGACGAGGAAGGACATGGAGTTCCATTGGTCAGAAGACTGTGAGGAGGCCTTCAGTATTTTGAAGGCGAGATTGACCACAATACCGATTTTGGCGGTACCTGATCGGAGCAGAGGCTTCGAGATTTACTGTGATTCATCAGGCAAGGTCCTCGGATACGTCCTGCATCAGCATGGTCATGTGGTCGCATACGTTTCTCGGTAATTGAAGAATCATGAGAAGAACTATCCGACACATGATATGGAGTTAGCAGCTGTGATATTTGCGTTGAAGATATGGAGACACTTCCTGCTGAGTGAGAGCGTGAAAATTTTCACCGATCCCAAAAGCTTGAAGTATATTTTTACGTAGAAGGAGCTCAACATGCGTAAGAGACGATGGTTGGAGCTGATGGCGGATTATAAGATTGATCTACAGTATCACCCGAGGAAAGTGAATGTAGTACCAGATGCCTTGAGCAGACTCCCTGCGGTGATGTTGCATACTGCCCACTGGAGAGTATAAGCTGGAGCTGAGCGAGATGAACATTGAGGTTGTCCTACTAGGAGTGATTGTTTCATTGATGTATATGCAGATTCAGCCAACGATTGTGGATCGTATCAAGGCAGGTCAGGCAGGAGATTCGAAGCTGCAGAGGATCAGAAGACAGGTCGAAGCTATACTTCAGACGGAGTTTACCATTCATGAGGACGGATCCCTGAGATACGGCAGTAGACTCTGCGTACCTGTAGGAGACATTAGAGATGAGCTGTTTAATGAGGCACATAGCTCGCCTTATTCCATACATCCTGGAGGCACGAAGATGTATAGGGACCTCCGTCTGAACTATTGGGGGCATGAAGAGGAGTGTGGAACGTTGCCAAGTGTCTTGTATGCCAGCAAGTGAAGGCGGAGAACCATCGGACAACAGGATTGCTACAACCGCTTTCTATTCTGGAGTGGAAGTGGCAACACATCACGATGGATTTCGTGACAGGCCTACCTCAGAGTCCTAAGCAGAACGACGCAGTCTAGGTGATCATTGATTGATTGACCAAGTCTATGCATTTCACCCATTCCGAGTGGGACAATCCACAGAAATCGTGGCGAGGAAGTACTTAGAGGGAAAAATATTTTACTTCTTTATTTATAGTTCCTCTTTAAGTTAGTTTGTGATGTAGACCATGTGCGTGCAGGAGATTGTGCACTTGCATGGAGTTTCGGTGAGCATCGTATCTGATAGAGACTCGAGATTCACATCTCAGTTCTGGAAGAGTTTACAAGAGAACCTTGGTATGAGTCTGAGCTTCAGCACGACGTACCACCCGGAGATCGATGGCCAGTCGGAGAGGACGATTCAGATTCTGGAGGATTTGTTGCGAGCTTGTACGCTCGATCTGAAGGGTTCGTGGGAGGATCACCTTCATATAGTAGAATTCTCCTACAACAACAGCTATCAGGTGAGTATTGGCATGGCTCCATTTGCTGCTCTATATGGAAGGAAATGTCGATCACCATTGAGCTAGGATGACATCGGAGACATAGAGCTGTTGGGTCCGGAGATGATTGTAGAGGCTGTGGACATCGTGAGAGACATCAGTGATAAGCTCCGGATTGCTCAAGATCGTTACAAGCATTGGGCAGACACCAAGAGATGACCTTTGGAGTTTCAGCCAGGAGATCATGTCTTCCTGAAGATTTCTCCAAAACGTGGAGTCATTTGTTTCGGGAAGAAGGGAAAGCTGAGTCCAATGTATATTGGACTATTTGACGTACTGGAGCGTGTGGGAGTAGTGGCTTATCGTCTTACTCTACCATCATATTTGGAGGAAGTTCACGATGTTTTTCACGTATCTTAGCTAGGTCGATACGTCAGTGACCCATCGCACGCTGTGGATTTTTCAGAGATCACGGTCTGACCGGACCTGACATATGATCAGCAGCTAGTGCAGATTTTGGACCATCGATGGAAGCAGTTGAGGAACAAGGTAGTTGACCTGGTGAGAGTGATGTGATGTCACGAATCACCTGGAGAGTCCACTTGGGAGCGCAAAGAAGAGATGAGAGAGCGCTACCCGCATTTGTTTTCTGATCAGTTGTTGTTGTAGATTCCGAGGGTGGATCACTCTTAAGGTGGGTAGGATGTAACGACCACTTTCCGGTTGTGCAATTTTAGCGCATATTGTTATTTCGTGGGTATATTTTCGTATTTGATTTTTTATTATTGTTCTCCGTAGTTCAGATGTGCGACCGAACCCCGTTTTCGCAACCCTCTCGGAGGCGCGAGCACCCCGGTATTTTATTTGTAATTTTTAGGCGTCAACGGACCAATCCGCTTATCTCATTACTAATTTAGATATAGATATATATATATATATATATATATATATTTAAATTCAAAGGATCAGTACGTTTTTTAAAACAATTTATAAATATTTATTAATTATTTTAAAACCTTAACTTTACTAATCCCTATTATTAATCATTAGACATTTCGTAAGGGTTGGATTCAAATTTGAAACAGTTCAGATCTTAATAATTATTAAATCAAATCTTAACTAACCTATCACTAATCCTAACCGAACTCCCCAAATTTCTCTACCACATGTTTCCCCTCTCCCTACGTACTTTCACTTTGCCCCTCTCTACAAATAGGAAACCTTGGGTCTACATCATCCTCAGCCGCACAAACAGAGCCCATGTTTCCTTTTTTTCAAAACTCTACCCAAAAACCTTGTGCTCTAGGCAGTGTACTCATTGTTTCCTCCTTCAAATATTACAAAAACCTAACCATATAACCCATTAACAACATCACCATAACCCTAGATCCTATCTCAGCCACACCATGCAAAACGCCTAGGCTGTCCCTTGCTTCGCGTGCTACGTCGGAGAACTCGAACCGCCGGCCATTTCCTTCCCTCTCCCCACTGCAGTCCACGCCTAGCCACCTCCGAACAGTCCATGAACCCGGCAGCCCCTGACATCAACCACCTCAGATCCGACACCGTTCTCCTCTGCTGCCGACTGCCCCCCACGGCGGCCAACCCTCAAGCCAATGCTGCCCTAGAAGCCCGTCGACAGCACCCCGAAACCGTCCACCTCCTTTCCTCTATGCCGCAGGCCCGTCTGCCCTACTGTCAATGCCATCCACATGCACGCATCCCCTCCGAGCTGCTGCCTTCCCCAACGTGCCACCGAACCCCACGACCGGTTGCCCCCTTGTCGCAGTTCCCTCTCTGCTGCCGCAAGCCATCGTCGCCGCTGCCCTATCGTTTGTCCGTCGCTTTGCTATGCTACCCGCAACCGAGGTGATCTTGATGACCCCTCCTTACTGTGCTACCCACAGTCGAGGAACCAGAGCAAAGGCGACGCGATCCGCTGCCGTTTTCAGATCCGACGTCAGACTTGCGCGTGACCGTCGAACTAGGTTGGTGACCCTTACCCGTAGCAACCCACATGTTATACCATTGAAACTTAATTAAAATCGACAACCTTAATCACTAAATTTACTTTACTCACCTTTAAACTGTTGTGACAACTTAGATCGACGATTGGACGTTTTTGACTGTGCACATAGGGTAGAATCGTTGTAGAGAACAATAGAATAGATCTGGCGTATAAACAACTTGATTTGAAACTGCTAGGATAGCCACGTTCAACTTAGAAACATGCTATAACAGGTACTCTAAAAACCGGTCCTAACATCGTCCCTGTTATTGTTACAGCAAACTATAACCGATGCATTGCCCATGATGAGACGCTCCCAACGGACGCACTTCTCGCCACTTCAAGCAAGTGTGTTAATTTGCATAGTTACGGCCACGTTTAGGCCACTACTTTCGTTAAAATTTGTAAAAGAACGAACAAGAGACCTTGACATGAAATGATAGCGTCTAGGACATACTCACGACAGCCTAGACTTGACGACGAAGTCTTGGCACAATTCACTAAACTGCCATGCATTATTCTGTCATATAACATCATTCATGGATTGTTTGCATATTCTGTCATGTACAAGGGATCACTCTCCAAGATAGAGAGAGTGATCTCTTGTACGGATAACATGCGGGTAATAGGTCACTCTCCAAGATAGAGAGAGTGATCCCTTGTACGGACTTGTCTTGAGCACTTGGCTTGGGGGTAGGGTTGAGCGGTCATACGGTTTAGAGGGTCTGGCCGCCATCTAACCGTAAGGCGTGAATCCTTCGTGACACACACGTCTTGTCTTGTCTTGTCCTATAACCGGTAGCACACGCTACATCCATTGTCATGTCACGTTTACTTTGTTGCACCGTCTTTAATTTTTTGCCATGCTATATAATGTCATGATGTTGCATCTTATAACTTGTCATGTAAACAACATTAAATATCTGTATTTAAATTACATACACCTTGCAGTAGAGTCTTCTTACCTTTACTTGTAGACCTTGCTTGACATACAACTTCTTTTCTCTTGGGTGTTTGTATGTCAGGTACTGAGACCAAGAGACAGTACCTGCAGACCTAGAACAGGAGGACGTTGCTCTGGAGTACGACCTAGACAAGGACCAGTCTTAGAGGTTCCTTCTAGTTGCTGACTAGGAGTTCTTCCCGCTTTCTAGTTTGGGTGCGTAGCACCATTTTACTTTATTGTCTAGGTTGGGTCCGTAGCACCAGTAGTTCCCTTTCGGATGTAGCCATGCCCAAGGCTTTCTTTATTAGACTTTCTTTTTGTACTGCTGGATCATATCTTAATGAATGAATGCTATGTTTCTTTGAGCACTCTTATTGTTCTGAACTTTAAAATGCAAGAACCTGTGTAATTATTGGTGTACCTCTACAGACGCTTATTGGGTCCGAGCTTCACAGCTCCGACCCATACGGACCTTCGTCTCGTCTCCCCACCCATATAATGGGTTGCAGAGCATGACAAAGGGACTGAGTCCCTTGCTACCGAACAACCATGTGGAGCAATTTCCTGTCAGAAAGTATCATGACACTACAACGACCCAAGTCAGCTAAACTTACATCGGTGGGGGGGGGGGGTCACATACATGCACACATATCTAACTAACGAGGATTTCAAAAAAAGAGAAACGAGAACACTTCAGAAAGAACAGACGACAGATGCAAAAAATTCTTTTTTTCTATTGCAAAAATTCTCTTTAATTTCATATAACTCGGTCGAAAGCGGTCTTACAAAAGTGGTGATTTGCAGAAAATTAGGAAGACGAGGCATCATCGGGTGTAAAAAGGTCCTTTATCGTTCTCGCCACCCTGTCCATCTTGGAGGTGGTCCGAGCATTGTAAGCATCGACCTCTTTTCCCTTCTCAAGAAGCTTGGCCTGAAGGTCAGCAACCTCTTCCCTCGATGCCTCGAGCTCAGCACGGAGTTAAGATCGCTCTCTCCCCTACTGCACTTCAGCCTGCTTCCTGGTGAGCGACATAGAGGCGAAGCTGGATTTCACCTCTGGGTCGCCCAATCCGACGCGGCCTTGGCAGACATGGTCTTTCCCAAGTCATCCTCCAGCTTCCTCACCGAGCTCGAAGCTCAGAAACCTGGCGCTCGGCAGCCGCCAACTGGCGCTGACCCTCGACCAGGTCGAGAGCCTTTTGGCACATGCATGCACCGAAAAGGGTCACCTGTAGAGGAATGACAATCAGCAAAAACAGAAAAGGAAGCAAGGGAGGAAGGCCCAGTGGTTACAAACCTGAAGGCCACTACAAACAAAGCAGTTGGCCATCGTCTCGAGGTCGACCCCCCTGCAGGAATTCAAAGTCATTCGATAGAGTGATGTTCTCCGCCAGATGAGCCCCCGTCCCGAGGTCCAGGAGGGCCGACTCATCCCTCCCCACGGTGAACGGGGGCCGATAAGGCTCCCCCTGGGGCTCCACCAGATGGCTGGCTGAAATGCAGTTCGACCGAAAAAGATGGCCGAACTCCGGGGAGACAGCACCAATGAAAGAGACCGGAGGAACAATGTCTTCATAGGGCCACCTGTCGAGTGGTCGGATGGCAAAGGGTTTAGCCCCACCGCAAGGATCTAAATGGGCCGCCTTCAGAGCCCCAGCAGCCTGGCTTAAGGAGCCTCCATCCCCCCCAAGATCCGGAAGGGAGTGTTCCGCCTCCTCCTCTTACTCCTCTTCCTCCTCAACCCTTTTCCTCTTCCGATCTTCCTCGTAAGCCCACTCCAGCTCAGAGGTCAGGTCTCTGTATGCTCCGCCGGCCATCTCTGATTGGCGGAAGCAAGTGGAGGAAGTTGATTTTTCTAGTTGCCAAGTGACAGGAGTGAAAGCCCCAGAATTCACAACTCCGGTTTCTTATACGTAAAGAGATTCCGTCGGCTCAGTGCCCAATACCCGACACGTTTCAGATAATCGCCAAAAGCGACGGTTGAGATCATCTAAAGACGAGAAGTTTTGGCAGCACGAATCAAATCAGTCGCTCTGAATGTCATGCCCAATTTAATGAAAGTACTCATCATTCGCCTCGATCACTATTATCTCTCGAGAACGAATGATGGGGGGCCATTGTTAGTGCATGGGTACGAACCCGTTTTGGGTATCCGCAAGCCCTACCCGTTTATCATCCTCGACCCATTACCCCCGCACTCTAAGCAGGCAACGACTGAGTTAGTCGAACGGGTCAGGCGACCGTTTGACTGGCGTCGACATTCAAGAAGGAGTTAATGGGGGCAAGTAAATGGCAGCTGTTAGCTCGAATCCCGGAGAAGATCGTGCCCTAATACAGGAGGGGCGGTTACTCCTCATCAAAGGAGAGCTGAATATAAATAGGTCGACGGACAAAGGTAAAAGGGTTCCATCTTCAAGGTACGATGCTAATGCATAAATCTCTATCTTCTTAC
>JAULAV010002333.1:0-24999 GCA_030789695.1 Scilla litardierei
TATATATATATATATATATATATATATATATATATATATATATATATATAAAACCATTTATTTCCTCTTTTAATGAGTTTAAACCCAAATAGTTACGCAAAAATTTAATCCATAACATTTTATATTTAGAAATAAAAATAATATCCACAATAGAGCCCACTTTGGTGGGGTTTGTTTTAAATAAAATTAATTCGAAATATATAATATTTCATTCCTAAGAATTGAATTTAAATCGATAACAAGAATTTTTAACACAAAATAATGCCTATTGGAAATATATATATATATATATATATAAGCCATTTATTTCCATATTTTATTTGTGTCAAAATATCCAAAACAGGCCCAATAAGAGTCCAAATAGCCAAAAAATGGCCCAAACCCACAAGTCCCAACATCACAGCCCAACTCATTCCTTTTTTAAAAATTCTCCTTTTAAAAATAATCTGTGGGCTGTTGCCCGCTTGCGTGGGCTTCAGCACGCTTCTCAGACGCGGGCTGAAGCCCGCAGCAGCAGCGGGCTTCAACTTGTTGGGCTGTTTAAAAACGAATTTTTTAAATAAAATGTCTGAGCGTGGACGGCCCACAATTGCTGAACGTAGAGGGGCGCTAGGGTTTCACATCCGGGGGCGGCTGTGCCGTCGCCCCCTACCTTTTCCGCCGGCCTGGCAGCAGTGGGGGTCTGGGGGATCCGGCGGCCATCGGCCGTTGCCCCCTTTAAGAAAACCAAATATATATTTAAACTTACCGCAAACCCAAAGGGGGCTGCGGCGGCTGTGACCGCCTCCTTCCCCTTCACATCCGGCATCGCCGGGGCTGTGGGGCCGGCTGCGAAGGCCGCCGCCCCTCTGGGGGCCGACGGTCATCAACCGCCGCCCCCCCAATAAAATAAACTTGTTTTTTTAAATTGGAAAAATATACACAAAACCCAATATTTCAGTTTTTCATGCGATAAATGCACAAAAAATCCGAAAAAAATCTGAAAATAACGATCTCATATATCTAAGCATAAGGTGGCTCCGATACCACTTGTAGGAGCTATTTCTACATTATACTACATAATGCCATACAATAAATCTAGATACGACATGTCAGATCTACGAGAAAAATAAATTAAAGCTTTTGCAGAAGCGTATCTGAATCCATAGCGCTGAAAACTTTAGATCTGTGTGGTTGGCCTTCCAAATCTACACGAATCCCCGTAAGAAATCATTTGGCTTTCTCTGGCTCTAATTGTCAACGGAATGCAAAAAAGACGGCTATTCGTTCGTGCAATCCGGGAGAATATGACCACATATAAATAGGCAAAAGCCCAATGCCTATTGGGTTTCGGGTTTAGCCCATCGTTAAACCAGAAAGCCCTTAGTCTCTACACATTAAAGGCCCACACCCTAAATGATACATTAAAAATCCCACTTAATTAATTAGATCACTTTATTAGGCTTAACTTAATTTAATGGTCCGCATACATAATTTTTTAACATATAAGCCCTACATTGGATTAACGATCCAACATTACGAACACTGGGATGATGAGTACCCTTGACATTTTGATGGATCTTATATCATATACCATGTTTGCTACTTGAGAGAATTTGTGAGCTAATTAGATCATCTAACCCAAGTCAGATTATCATTATTAGAGATATAAACAATTTCGATACAGATTTTATATTTATCGTATCATATTCGTTTCTGAACTCATTTACCAAACATGGATGCAAATACAAATAATATGAGGAAAGAAAATTCTATATTTGAAAAAAGGATAGAGATGGGAACACGGTGTATACGAGTTTATTCCATGGGTGATGATATGGTTGATGATGCATTTACGGTCAGACATATATCTCGTATTGCAACTGAGGTGGCTCGTATCTATGTGAAGATTTAAGACACCCCTTCGATTAAATCTGTCATTCGATGGTTACCTCCTGCCAGGGTATAGTTAAGCTTAATGTGGATGGGGCTAGCAAAGGAAATCCAGGTCTATCAGGAGATGGTGGTCTTTTTAGAGATGACCTAGGGAAGTGTATGCTTGGGTTCTCTGTCTACATTGAGTGTTGTACAAATATCAATGCGGAACTTCGGGCACTTCGATGGGGATTAGAGATTTCTTAGAGGAGAGGTTTCCAAGATATTTTGTGTGAATCAGATTCGAAGGTGGCTCTTCTACTTCTTGATGCCCCAGATATCTCTTTTCATCCTTTTCAGAGTTAAATTTTCGATATAAGGAAGCTGGCAACTCGATTCTACCTCTATTCCTTTCGACATGTCTTCCGGGAAGCGAACTTTTGTGTTGATGCCTTGGCGAACTTGGGATGCAAATTGGATGAGGAATTACAGATTTGGGAGCGTCCTCCTGCTTCTTTGTCCCAGTTAATTCTTATTGATGTAAAAGGAACGGGTTGTGATAGAGGGGTTACCCTCTTATTTATTGTACTTTTCTTCCGATGTATCAAAAAAGGATACAGATAGATCTAATAGGAACAAATGATCATATTTAGTATATAAGATACATATCGAATGTCCACGTATGGATAAAATAAATATAAAAATATAGCAACTCTGTTATGTTCTTGGGTTTGGGCTAATTAAGGGGCAAGTTGGTGGGGGTGATTTGTTGAGTATTGGACTTCTCCCTACTTGGTTTTTGATGATGAGCAAACATAAATACTTATGACTAATCCCATCCATGCAGTTAATCCATTGCCTAAGCTAATCAAGAAGATCAAATAGTAATGGATGACTATCAAGATCAATCAAATCTTAAAGAATTGAATATTGGATGATCAAGTTGAAGAAAGAAGCTTCAAGGACGTCAAGGCCATTCAAGAGAAAGAAGAGAGGAAAAAATACAATGTAAATCTTTTTATGCTTTTATTTCTCTTGATTAGAATGTAGCCTTGTAGTAGAACTATCTTGGAGCGCACACACTTCACTTTATCTAGCCTAGGTAGTCATTAGAAACCATTTCCTATGACTCCAACTCTTCATTCCCTAAGTTGTGCATTTTAGTCTTCCGACATGCGACTGAAGAACAATTTACAGGCGCCTGTCTCAATACACTCGACTGTGATTTGTTTTATAGTCGTCTGATATGCACACACTTTTGACTATGGATTTTGGGCTTTCATTCTTAAGTTCCAACAAGCAACCGTTGTACAGTGTACATGCGCTTGACTAGTTTCAGGCGCCTATGGCTGGTTAGTCAGTCGATTGTCTCAACTTGTCTAAAGATCCCAAGATTTGTCAACTTTCGCACTAGCGCCTGCAGGCGATGTAAGTAGGTTTTACAGGCGCCTGCCCATGGCACAGGCGCCTGTCAATACCACTACAATTGCATGTCCATCACTTGCCCAGAACTTTGATTTTGGCAAGTTACTCACTTGTGAAACAGACGACTACTGTTGGTTTTCCAGCCGCCTACCCATGGTACTTGTGCCTGTGGATACCACATCAGTCGCATGTCCAAGCTTACCCGAAATTCTTACATTTTGACAACTTTCGCACATTGCCACACAGACGCCTGTCGAATGTCTCTCAGGCGCCTGTCTGTTTTCATGCGCCTATTCAACCTTTATCAGTCGACTGTCCTACGCGGTAAGTTATCGTTTGAATTCTCACCTATCCTCTGACACAGTGCAGCAGGCGACTGTCCATTCTTCATCAGTTGCCTATCATACACATAAAATTAATCTGTTGGGATTTTCCACACGGATTTTGAAGTGGATTTTGGGTATTTCCTTTGAGGGTTTTAGAGAACTTATAAAGAGAGCTTCTACTGTTCCATTGAGAGTCTCTTAGCCATTTCAAGCATTCATCCCAAGCTCTCAAGCATTCAAGTTCTCTTCCTCAAATCAAAAGCACTAGATTTCAACTCTCATCTTGTCTTTCAATCTAAAATCAAAGTTCATTCAAAGTTCATATCTTCTAGGCATTTGGTAGTGACAAGGGAAAGGGCTACCCTCCCTTCTGGGAAGAGATCAACACTCCAATCACTTTGCTCCTTCAAGTTCTACTTCAAGGCATGGGTTATTTGTAAGTGTTATTTCAAATTTCATTACTTTCATAATTTGGTTTTACTCTCGGTTTGTGAGAGTGGTTTGCTTGATCCCAAGTTGTGGGATTCAAGGACATTAATTGTGTATTGATTACACTTGTAAGGTTGCTACAAGTGGGTTGAAAGGAAAAATCAAGCTAGGATTTTAGCTTGAGTATCTGGGTGGTATCCCAGTTGGTAGGGACGTAGAATTATAGGAAACAAGTCAGGTTTGACTTGGGTAATCCGAACCCTTGAACATCATTGTTTTTGCTTGTTCATCGTTGTTACTTTATAACTCCGGATATTTGTTGGTTAGGATTTTAATTAGGCGTAATTGTCTTTTTAATTTTATAAACACTATTCAACCCCCTTCTAGTGTTTTCCTCATAGCACATGGTCCTTACATGATTAAGAACCGATTAGTCATTAAGTATGATTAAGTATGGCACATTATCAGTACATTAGATATTCATATTTGAATCTTTAAAAAAATCTAAACTTAGTATCCAAATCCATATCTTTATATCATTATATATGAAAATTTGATATCCTTGTCTACATCTAAAAAACAAGCGGATACTGATCCAATTTTTTTGATACATCGAAAAGCAGTAAAGCGCGCATCGGTCGAGACAACATCGAAAAGCAGTAAAGCGCGCATTGGTCGAGTCTCGATCTCGCGCCTCCCAGAAAATGATGTACTAATCAAATTTTATCCACTAACCATTTTAGTTTTATTTTGTGAAAGATTCTTTGATATGACCCCCTGAATAGGCTGAAGAGAAGCATGATGATTGCTTGGCCTGAGGCCCCCCCGAGCCCAAGCCCAGTGGCCCCACAAATAGATCAGGACGTCTCGGCCCAAAACCATAGCCCGAAGGGCTGTTGACTTTCTGAGAATAGTGAAACCCCTCCTCAGATCGCACCCGCCTTGATCACCATTCAAGGGACCATCGGTGCAGACGGGCATGTGGGGAGGAACGGTAAACCGCCATGAAGGCGTTGACATATGTGACTCCTATAATAAGCCCAAAAGACGGAAGACGAAGGGACCACATCCTGGATATCTGACACTCAGGTAAACCATCTCCTCAGACCTTCTTCCATCTTACATTTCTCCTTCATAACTCGGCTCGAGAACACGTGCTTGGTATCTCTGCGAACCAAGCCCGATTCCACCGAGCACTTATCAGACGAGATTTGACTTAGGCATCAGAAGGGACTTGGTTGGAACTAAGGTCTGACCCCCTGATGATTCTCTCGTTTTGCAGGTCAAAGAAGACGTCATCCCACCGAAGCTTCCCTTCGGCGTCTCGTCAGTAGTTCCCAAGCGCACCATGTATCAAAGGTTCATTCGGTCTACCGATCTCGGAGGTCATATTCCCCCCGCCGAAGCTTCCCTTAGGCGCACCGTCGCTGGGTTCCGAGCATTACCGCACAAGATAATTGTAATGACCCCAATCTATATATACACATATTTATATGTATTTTTGGAATGAATACATGCATATAAAATTTGGGGGTATTTCCATTATTTTCCTTTTAATTTTGGGTGAAGGAATTATTTTTATAAATTTTTACAAAGCCCAATTGAATATTTAAAACAAGTATTGGATGGAAATACCTGTATTAGGATGTTGAATACATGGTATACTGGAGTAAGTTCATTTAATTAAAATCTAAAATTCTAATTAATCCCCTTAAGACACCTCCACCTTGCAAGGTGGCAATGCCATGTTGATCTCTACCTAACCCATCATTAGGTGGCTAACTTAGAGGATTGTAAGGAAGCTTGAAGTGGCTTGGGGAGGGTTTAAGAATGAAGAAAATTCAAAACAAAAATCTGAAAATTTGATAAAAATAAAAAGGAGAACTCTCTCAGCTTTACCCACTCACACACCTGAGTTCTTCCTTACTATCGATTCTCTCAAAGAACCCACAGCCAAACCCCGAACCTTAGCCTTTGATTTAATTGAAGAAGAAGGAAGGAGATCTAAGCAATCCGAAGGTCTACACGGAGAAGAAGGGCCCCAGAAATTTCTAGGTGGACTGCTAATGTAGGATTCTAACTTGGTTAGATAGGATTCAGTTTGTTTAGCGTAAAAATTTAACTCCGTCGCTGTCGAATTTGACAGCAGACGAAAGCCTACGGCCATATGGCCCTTTTTCATACGACCGTGTGATGGTCATTAGTTCCTACGGTCGTAGAACGACCTCGTATTTAAATTTAGCATCATACGGCCGTATGACTAAAACTATACGACCGTATCTTTTCTTGAAGCTTTGAGCTTTAGACACGACCGTATGGTCGCACCCTAGGCCCATACGACCGTATGCCGCTCCCATCTCTTTCCCTTGGCCATTTCCCCCTCCACACGACCGTATGTCAGCCCCATACGGCCGTGTGAGCCACACGACCGTATGGGACCACCGTACAGCCGTGTGGGCCTACCCTTTTACAATTAACCCCCTACGGCCGTATGAAAAAGATCATACGGCCGTGCGATGTCCCAAAATCCCCACAGAGCCACCAAAATCCCACACCGCTGTATGAACGGATCATACAGCCATGTGCCCCCATAATCCTCTGAGCCAGTCTACTCCATACGGCCATATGGATTTGGACATACGATCGTGTGGATTCCCTTGAACTTTCCACTCGACCGTATGAAATTTTCATATGGCTGTGTGGCCACATATTTTTCCCATATTTTGACAGACTTGATTGGTGGGTTTGCTGATGTACTTCCTTCATACATTGGTAAGTTGTGGATGAAATATATTTGCTAAATCATGATTTAGTCTACTTGCCAAATCAGTTATGTTAAGATAATGAATTGCTTAATGTTATGGTTGTGATTACCATGTTATGACGGTAATTCATGTATTGTTTAATTCAGCCTGTGACAAAGTTATTGCAAGCATGTTTCCAAATGAAATTGAAGTTGAAAAGTGAGCAATTGGCAATATGATGATGAATATGACGAAAATGTTCAATAATGAAAGAATTGTGAAATGATGAAAAAGTAAGAGTGAGTAAGAGAAATGGTCTGGAGGCTTCAATCCATCCTAAAACGGGTGAAGCTCCAGATATGGGTTGGGGGAAAACGTGTACAAAGTAGGCTTTTAAGGAGTAGACACTTATGATGGGTTATCACACACGCTCCCGGCAGCCAGTAAGGGGAGTAGACAGGGTCAGTGAGGCCGGTGGTATACTCGTGATGCACCATGACAGTAAATGATGGGTTGTGCCATTTTCCACAGAAAACCTGAGATTTCTCACTCCCGACAGAGGAGTTACGGGAGGCTCCTCCAGTGCTCGTGTCGCTGGTTGAGGTACCACTGTTCACACACCCTGGGTGAAGTCCAGCTCTTTAAAAGTGTCCAACTAGTTACACGGATTCCCAAACATGTGAAGTGAGAATTTAATATAATTGTTGTTAAATTTACATTGTTGCTATCATGTTGATATGTTCTCATTTCCTTTTCAATAATGTATGTTTTAGTATGAACACTTTGTATGCTTTGTTAACCTCTTCCCTTTAGACCACACTTAGATAGGCAGTCCGGTTCTAAACTGGGTCCTACCTAGCTTAGTTAGGTTTCCTACTATGGTCACACGTTGACGTGTCCCATTTATATTTTTCAGGTCCTGGGGTAGTGACACCAGAGTCAGGATGAGTACATACTTCTACTTTTTGATCTCCTCATGTACAGCTGGAGCCATTAGATGGAGAGTTGGTCCACCTAGACTTCCCTGGGTTAGACTAGGGAGTGTGTTGTACGGTGTGGACACTTTTGGGGGTTTTTGAGGGTGGGTTTCCCTTTTTGTTCTCCCCCTTTTGTTGTACTTTTAGCACCCTTTAGTACTTATACAGAGATGTATAGCGTATCTTGTTTAATAATATCCAGTACAGTTTACTTTTCAGCTCTTACAGTTTTAGATTTGTTGGAGCATTACATTTCTTACTCTTTTGTACTCTCCAGTGTATTGCAGTGGCTTGCTTAGGTATTTTTATTCTAACCACAATTCAAAGCCTAGTAGTATTTGGACGTTAGGGGCTCGGAGCCCAGTGTCTGAATACTACAACGGCCTAGTCCACCTCGTATCTCCAGTATTTGGGAGAGTGGGGTGTGACAAGAATGCTCGGCCGATCGACCTTGAAGGCCGTCACCGTTTCTCGCGACAACGACGACCCTCAGACCTCCAGACTACCATCCAGTGGTGAGTAAACACCCCCGAAACATTTGGCACCGTCTGTGGAAATGAGTCTACACCCACGTCAAAACAACCACACAGAAAATGACTTGATCATGCACCAAAGGCCGCAGGAGGGATGCCACGACTGTGCCTGCTCTGGGCCTTATCAAGGTTAACTTTGGTAATGTCACGTCTGGTAAACACCCGCTCCAGACCAGGGAGCCGAGCGTCTGAAGAGCAACGGCTATGAATATAGACCAGGAGGAGCTCGGGGATGGCACTTAGCCCATCTACTTCTCTGAGGAGGACCTGAAAGGGATCGAGCTGCCACACAATGATGCTCTAGTTATCTCGGCCGTCGTAGGCATGTTCGTGGTCCGACGGCTACTCATCGATACGGGAAGCTCATGTGACATCCTATTCAAGTCAACCTTGGAGAAGATGAGATTGCATGCACACAACCTGGAGCCTTGTTCGAGCCACATAGTCGGGTTCATAGGGCATTCTGCCCCGATCATAGGAGCGACCTGCCTCCCGGTGACACTCGAAGAGCATCCTTAGGCGATCACTCTGACGACAGAGTTCATAGCCCTAAGGGTTGGGTCGGCTTACAACGGGATAATCGGCCGGCCGCTCCTCAATGCGGCCAGAGCTATAGTCTCGACCCTCCACCAAATGGTCAAGTTTCGGACCTTGGAAGGAGTCAGGAGGGTGAGAGGCAACCAAGCAAGGTCGAGAATTTGCTAACCAACTATCTAGCCAGGGATGTGATACGAAGCGGTATGACCTGATAGATCTTCTCGATCAGAGAGGGGACTCTGGCAGGTCGAGGCACGTGCCTGTCGAGGAACCAGAGCTCATCTCCATCATGAGCGAGGAGCAGGTTCCAATCCATCGGGTTAAAACTCGACCCCGTCCTAAGGGTCGAGCTGGTCGAGTGCCTGAAAGCCAACCTGGACATCTTCGCCTGGTCACCAGACGACATGCCGGGCGTGGACCCTCAAGTGATCACTCACCAGCTACACGCCGACCCCAACTTCAAGTCTATCAAGTAGAAGAAGAGGAACTTGGGTGGCGAGAAGATAAGGGCCGCAACCGAGGAAGTCGATCGCCTACTTAAGGTCAGCTTCATCAAAGAAGTATGGTATGTATCATTGTTCGGTTTTCCGCTATTTTTTCCATCCGATTGGCTGGCCAACATGGTCATGGTAAAGAAGTCACACGACAAATGGCGAATGTGGGTAGATTTCATCGACCTCAATAACGCCTGTCCCAAGGATAGTTACCCGCTACCTCGTATCGACCACCTCGTGGATAGCGCATCAGGCTACGAAATGCTCAACTTCATGGATGACTACTCTGGATACAACCAGGTTCAGATGGACTAGGAGGACGAGGAGAAAACATCGTTCATTACTGACTGAGGGACTTTCTGCTACAAAAAATGCCTTTCAGTCTTAAGAACGCAGGGGCAACTTACCAAAGGATGGTCAACAGAGTCTTTGGCTCTCAGATCGTGAGAAACCTGAAAGTCTACATGGACGACATGTTGGTCAAGTCCAAAGCCTGACCGACCACAACAATGACCTCCGTGAAATCTTCGAACAGGTAAGAAAGCACAACATCAAACTCAACCCAATGAAATGCACATTTGGGGTTAAGTCTGGAAAGTTCTTAGGCTTCATGATCACTAACCGTGTCATCGAAGCCAACCCAGACAAGATTGAGGCACTAGTCAACATGAAAGAACCATCGACTATCAAGGAGTTGCAAAGATTGAACAGACAGATCGTGGCCCTTTGACGCTTTCTCCCCAAATCGGCAAAAAGATCGATGCCTTTCTTCCGAGCCTTGAGGAAGGCCCTCGCCAAACCGAACGTGAAAAGGAAGGTCGTGGAATGGGATGAGAGCTGTGCCCAGGAATTCACCGAGCTGACGAAGTACATTTGCATCCCTCGGCTTCTCACCAAGCCCAAGGAAGGGGAGCCGCTGAGCTTATACTTGGCCAGCACCGAGGAAGCGGTAAGTTCGGTTCTGGTCAAAGAAGACACAAGAGTGCAGCGACCAGTCTACTACACCAGTCGAATCCTACAAGGTGTGGAGGGGCGATACAGCCCCATGGAGAAGCTAGCCTACGCCCTTGTCCTCTCTGCGCGACAACCCCAACCATACTTTCATGCCTACATCATCTTGGTCCTGACCGACTCCCAGCTCGAGCAGAACCCAAGCAGTTTGACCGGACGGAGAGGATGCTGAGTTGGGGGTTCGAGCTGAGTGAATTTGACATCAAGTACAAGCCGATGACAGCCATCAAGGGGCAAGTACTGGCTGACTTCATCGCCGAATGTACCATTGGCGATGCAACACCCACCGATGGGGCAAGCCCCAACCTGGTAATGCCTTACCCCTTGTCCTTTCTTCCTACTGATGTCATTCCTGATGTTCGACCAGAAGAAAATGACGTATGGGTCATCCATGTAGATGGGTCCATGACCAAGTCAGGTGGCGGGGCCGGCATTGTCATCCGATCTCCTGACAGGAACACAGTGGAATACGCCCTCTGGTTCAAATTCCTGGTCACCAACAACGTGGCAGAATACGAGGCTGCCATCAACGGCCTAAAACTAGCTTAGGCGTGATTCCAGACTCATCATCATCCAACTACAAGGGGATTACGTAGCCCGAGAAGAAACGATGCAACTCTACCTTGCATCGGCCAAGTTCGAACTGTCCAAATTCAGACACGTCGAAACTCTCCGCATGCCAAGATCGAAGAACGCTCGCATCGATGCCCTTTCCAAACTGGCCTCCTCTTCCCTCAAGGAATTGGGTCGCACCATCTATGTCGAGAGCCTCCAAACCTCCAGCACGGGAGGAGAGGAGCTGATGAACATCGACGAGGAACCTACCTGGATGGACCCCATCATTCAGTTCCGCTACAGGTAAAGTCCCCGTGGACTTGGAAGAATGTCTCACTCTAGAGCGAAGAGCTCTCAGGTACGTGCTCCACGAAGGGGTACTTTATAGGGGACGCTGGACCAAGACCGATGTTCTTTCCTACCTCAAGTGCCTTGGACCTCAAGAGGTAGACTACGTGATCCAGGAGATCCATGAAGGGCTCTACGGAAACCACCACAGAGGCAAGACGATTGCGCTGAAGATCCTGAGCAAGAAAACTACTGGTCGACTCTGGTCAATGACTTGGTGGAAATCCAAAAATGCTCGGAGTGCCAGAGGTTTGCAAAGCTTAGCTCAGCACCCCTGGCCGAGCTCGTACAAATAATCAGCCCCACCCCTTCGCCAAATGGGGGTTGGACATTCTTGGCCACGTTGCCCCCATGAGTGGACATAGAAATTTCTGATCGTGGCGGTGGACTACTTCACGAAATGGATAGAGGCCGAACCCTTATCCACCATCACCTGGAAAAAGGTAAAAGGCCTCGTATGGAAATCCATCATCTGCAGGTTCGGAATCCCCCGATCAATCGTCACCGACAACGGACCACAGTTCGACTGCACATGATTCAAAGAGTTCTGTGCGGACTGGAAGATCAAGCTCTTATTTTCCTCCGTGGCTCAACCTCAAACCAATGGAATGGCAAATGCTGCAAACAATTGCATCCTCGGGTCACTTTGTAAGAAAGTCAGGGATGCTCACAGAGCCTGGTCGGAAGAACTCCCCGGGATACTCTGGTCATATAGAACAACCCATAAGGAATTAACGAGGGAGACAGGCTTCATGCTCGCCTATGGGACCGAGCCAGTTGTTTCGGTCGAGATAGGCTAAGAGTCACTACGCCTCAGACACTTCGACGAATAAAGAAACTTGGAGGGCATAAAAATTAACCTAGAGCTTGTAGACGAACGATGCGACTGGCCATTGGCCTCTGTCACCCGAGAGAAGAACTGGATGGCCCGTTATTACAACTTCCGGGTCAAAGGAAGAGGCTTCCATCAATGAGATCTGTTCTAAGGAAGGCTATCTTCAACCCTGAGGTCGCGCACAAGGGAAAACTTGTCGAAAAATGGGAGGGGCCCTACAAAATCACCGAAGTCCTCGGCCCAGCTACCTACCGACTATCGACGTTGGAAGGAAGAATGCTCACTCACACCTGGAATGCGGAACATCTATGCAAGTACTACCAGTGAGACGAATAATGTACGAAGTCCTCACAAACTTGTACCAAAATAAAATGTTCCAAATAAAGGCGTCCTTAGATGCACATACGTCCTGATCCCTCAACCTGATCCCGATCATAAGGCTGTGTGCAACTTCCCCCGCAGGCCGATCACCCAATCAACCGTAAGGCTGGGGCAGCTCCCCCAGCAGGCCGATCACCCGATCAACCGTAAGGCTGGGGCAGCTCCCCCAGCAGGACAATCACCCAATCAACTGTAAGGCTGGGACAGCTCCCCCAGCAGGTCGATCAACCGATCGACCGTAAGGCTGGTACAGCTCCCCCTCGCTGTTCGATCACCCGATCGACTGTACGGCTGGGGTCAGCTCCCCAATTAAGCAGACCATCTGGCACTAGCAGTTTCCATCGAACCTATCTTCCCGACGATATTGGAAAACCACGGCCGCGAGAGGGGACATCAAGGAAACCGAGACGAAAATGAGCAAAATACGTTTACATTCATCATAAAGATCGAACGAAGGCCGAGAAAATTTACAAACAAAAAAATGAACCAAGGGCAGTTTACAAAAGGGGTCAGGCTCTGCCCCCAGACTTATCGACGGCGACGGTCTCGTCCCCTCAGCTGGTTAATGTCGGGCTCCCCGACGTCTTCACCGGGAATCATCTCCAGCTCCTCGAAAATAACTCCAGATCCAGGGAACTTGTGCTCCATCTTACTCCAACAATGGAGGAACCCGACAAACGCTTTGGACATTCCCAAAGCGACGAAGGTCTCAGAGTATTCCTCACTGCCTCCTGGGCTATCCGAGCAGGGTTTACCTTCTCTAACTCTTTGACCCGAGCCTCGAGAACGCCGGCCCTGAAGCCTTAACTTCTCCGCCTCGCATGCAGGTGAAGACTCGTCGAGTTTGGCCTTGAGCATGGCCTCCTGCGACTCCGACGCATCTAGTAACTCCTCGGGATCCTCGAGGTCAGCCTCATCCACAACCCTCCCAGGCCTAGCTGCCAACGCGACTGTTGTGTCCATATTTTCTATGTTTTTACCGTGCATTTTCGTATCGTTTCGATCCCTAAATTCATATTTCCGTATTATATCGCGCATTTTCTCGATATATTTAATTCTTGCGATATTTTATGTACTTTAAGGGAATTTGGCACGATTCTAAACGATACGGGACTTTGGACACAACCGGGATGCCGAAGCTCGCCTCGCCTCGCCAAGGCGACCTAAGGGGGCCAAAGAAGTGAAGAAGATAGAAAGAAGAGAAGGGAAGATGAGAAGAGAGAAGAGAAGGAAGAGAATGAAGGAAAGGAGTTAGAGTTGCTAGATCACTCGGTCGAGCGAGTGTCTCGCTCGGCCGAGATGTGACACCAAAGGGAGCAGCCAAATCTTCAAGGGAGTGCTCGGGCGAGCGCTTGGCTCGCTCACCCGAGCGACCAAGCCGCTCATCTTAGCCAGCTGTCAGTAAAGCCTCCTTCTTTTGCCTTGAAGTTCTCTGTCAAAGTGGCATTTAATTTGCTCAGTCAAGCAGCCTCTCCACTAGACAGAGCGGCCTCTTCTTCAAACGAGCGAGATCAATTCCTCTTGATGATGTTCGGGCGAGCGACCCAACTCGCTTGCCCTAGCAACCTTTCCTTCGACGCCAACATGAAGCCCCAAGAAGCAGCGCTCAGGTGAGCGAGCACTGTGCTCGCCCAAGCGATAGGTCGGCAGACACCATTTTGGCTTGTTTTAATGGGTTTTGGGTTGGTTTTGTTGTAAAACCTGAACCCAATTGACTTTTGTATAAATAGTGAACTATTTTTAGAATAGGTTAAGCTTTAATTTCTATAGGAAAACCTTCATAGCTATTGGAGGGGCTCTCTCTTTATGATTTCATTTGCAATCCATTTCCTTGTTTGTGGTTAGTTCTCTTTGATTTCTTTAGTATTGCTATTATATTGCTTGCTCTCTCTATTGAAATAGGTTTCATGCAATTTGGCCAAGTAATTATGTCTATCTTTATTGCGATCATATTTAGAGCTAATGCCATATTAGAGTAGTGTGTTTCTAGGGCTTGGGTCGATCCCTAGGATCCTAGGGATTGGATGTTAGGTTAGACCATCGTTGGATGAATCTAGGGTTGCCCTATGGTGGTTTAAACAAGGGTTTTGGGGGATTGGCCTCGGGATCGGAGTATCGCGAAGGCAGCTCCGTATCCTGGGGAGAATCCCCACGATCCGATTAGGGCTTAGCAGCCGTTTTCCGGGGCTCGTGATTATGAGAGTGACACGAGAGCCGTGGCGACCACTAACCCCCAATCTACTAGTCAGTGACTATGAGAGTATGCCGATTGCTAGAACCAATCATAGGATAGCGTCGCACTTTGTAGATCACGAGAGTGGATACGAAACTGCGAGGCGGGACGAAGTGTCAAGCTTAATGCACGCATTCCCGTGCGAAGTCGACTGCAAGATCACGGTTTTGCATAGGGATGCGTTAGACGAGTAGGAATAACGAAAGTTAAGTACTCGTTCTCATCTACATATGTGACACTCCTACCCTAATCCTGTTGGGATTTGATGGATCCTATGGCACTTTCTGTGCCCGTCCTAAGACGGATGGACCACAGAATCAAAATGAAAGCAGCAGAAAAGAAGATATTCGCTAAACAATTTAGCGAAGCCCGAAGGAAAATCAAGACCCATGAGCCAGAATCTATGCCAACTTGAGGTGGATCTGACCACTCCAAGAAGGATCTAAAGCTACGGCGACATAATTAAAATAAAGCTTCTAAATCACATACCCGGAACCTTGCCTTGGTACAGGCAAGGTGTACCGCACCGTCTTCCGAGTCGCTCCCCGTCCTGCGTCGAACTGCTCTTCGAACCGCTCTGCGTCCCGAGGCGAGCAATCCCCTTATCACCGAGCCAACCATGCGCAGAAGAAAGTTTCACCTGAATGTGAACCTTCGTCAAGACTCCGGATCAGATCTGAACTCCTTCGTGGCTTTTGCTAGAGCCCTTCAGGAGCAAGGCAGAAATTTAGGGAGAAGAGAAAAAATATTTATTTTAAGCTTAGATCCGAGCGTTCTCCAAACTTTTAGGAGCTGCTCAGATCTAGAGTGGGACGAGTTTAGAGGAGGGAGTAGGCCCCTATTTATATAGGTGGCTGACCACTTCCCTTTACTCCACTTCCAATGTGAGACGATGTTTTTAGAGTTTAATAATTCGACTTAGTTTGCCTTTCATAAAGGGTAAAATTCCATGAATTTTAACTCCCTCACCGTTGAGCTTCAATCTTGATACAATCTACAAATCGAAGAGGGTTGAACGGTGAACGCGAAGGAAAAACGACGAGTCAATCCGACGTCGTTTGCCCCTCAAACGTCGTCTCAAAGTTAGCCAAAAACCATTCAAAGATGGAAAATCCAGCCGTCAAAAAAATCCCGGGTTTCAAAAGCCCTAATCAGAAAATTCAGGCTTGGTGGGCCTCCATTTTCGCTGGGTTCAGCCCAACAGTTTATGCTGACTTGTTTTGGCTCTAACTTGTGCATTTGGACTCCGTTTTTGACGCGATTTGAACCTGCGTTTAGAGCGGGACGATCCCATCATCCAGGTAACCTTTTCAATGTGTTAATTATATTAAATATGGTCTTAAACAATTTAAGACACATTTAACTTCTTTTGCATCACACGTAAAATAGTCCCTTATCTAAGCTTAAAACATCATTTGCATCAGATACAAATGATCCGAAGGCATACATCCCCCAACATCTCCCACTTGCACTCAGGATCATTTATCCCGAATGTAAAAGATAACTGCAAACTCTTTGCAGTGTTCTATCCTTTGCATCAAATGCATATTCTCCCTAATGTTTCTACCTATTACTAGACGAAGGTCGCACTCTGTGTGAGACCCTACTGCCTAACCCTACTATAGGTGGGGCTCGAAGCCCTAGACGGCAGTGACCACGAGCAGCAGTTGTCGTTCCTGTTTCAGTATCATACTTATGTGGTTAACTCATTGACATGAGTATTGTCGGGACCACCCTGACTGTGTCCATGATGAATTCTACAGTTTTATTATCTTCGTCTAAACTATGTCCTCTAGATCAAGCCTAGGGTACGGTCAAACTGTCAACCCCAATACCTCAAATCCGGTTAGTCTTCATAGATCTTTAGTCAAATAATGTTGAACATCTTCCAACATACTCTGGCCAAAGATTTCACTAAAGACCGAACTAACTCTACGACACTAGCTCCCATTGACCGGGAGAGACGAATACTCTCTTGGTCATTACTCTCCTCGTACGCTTCGAATGTCACCCAACCAAAGATCTTTCGACAAGCCTTACCTCGAAGCTAGATCAGTGACCTAAGTGACACCGTTCACGCATAGGTTCGTACAATGACCTCAAGTCAAAAGACCAACTTGCCTATCATCACTAAGAGTTATCATTGACAGATTGGTCAATCATAACCATATGACAACTCTTGATGGATCGTTCAGTGAACTCATTCTCCAATGAGCACATGTGTCTCGTCTTCGACTTCGCCAAGTCAAACGATCATGAGATCATCGTCACTGCTATACGGTGAAGACTAAGACACAATGGTCTATCCGATGTTTCGATATCATTTTCTCGAAACATCTACGACCACGAACCCTTTTAGACTTATGCTACAGACGGTCAAGCATTTCTCCATAATCGAGATACTCATCTCGATACATGTTTGACCTTACATTAAGTCTCAGGACTTTACCTAAGTTAATATCTAATGATAACTACATTATGATTAACTTAGCTAAATTTATACCAAACATCATACTGTTATTTCAAACAAGATGTTTGTATAATTACACAGAGATAATTGCCTCGAGGGCATACCTATCTCGCTACATCTCCCACTTGCACTTAGGCCCATTTATCCCAGTATCTCTTATCGTATTTACACATAAGTCTTTCTAGACTTCATGTGGTAGAGCCTTCGTGAGTGGATCTGCTAAAACCGTCTACAGTATAGACTTAAGGGGTTTCTATGCTCATTCTAAACCAACCATTTGTATCTTATCCAAATAATTCCTTTGATCCTTTGGAATCCATTTAATATTCTTGGATCTCATCCAGCTCATCGTTCCTTACGATAATAATTTTAAATAAGTTACTGGTCATTTTAGATGGTTCATATTCAAAAGTGTCAAACTCTTTTGACCACTTTGTCAAAAATATGTTCCATCCCCTTGATGCCTCGCATGTGTTTTATTCGCTCCCACTGACCATGAAAACTCTCCGGTCAATTCAAATAAGTTTGTTCTTCTAAATCATATTCAGAAAACAAACTATAAATGAATGCTCCAGTTTTCATGGTTATCATGAGCATTTACATTGAGTTCGTTCCGAGTAGATCTTTACGCATCTGCCGGCAAGACAGTTTCATCATAATCAGTTTTATAGGAGTTAGGATGAAAACCGTTCTCTACCAACATAATTGTACTTCAATATTTTTCTTTCTGCACCAATCTTCCAACTTGAAGATTTACTTGCAGACATTAAGAAAAAATTTCTTTGGGCACATAAACTAAAGTCCATACTTTATTTACAAGCACGGACCTATTGCATCAAGTTGTTAATCAGAGCCTATACTCTGAATTTCATCCTGGAATTTATCTTAGACCATCATCGACTATGATGTCTAACTCGACTCTTCGTCTCATGAGACTTGCGTAATCCTTTAACTTCCTAATGATTGATTTAATGAATATCTTATTGATAAGGTCCTCACAGAACCTCATCAAAAACCTAGGCGTTATAATTTGGGACTTAACCTAGAGGGAGGATTGTAACTCGGTCAACTTGCCATGAATCACACTATGTCTAACAAAGTGCAATTTATGCTCACCAACACATCCAATATGTTGAGAGACTTGACCTGAGAGAAAATCACATTTTATTTTAATTACACAAGATTTATACAGCCAAGTATTTAACTTTTCAATCTAATCGAATCAGTTCAAATACTTCTGTCATTTTGTTCTCTATTTTATCAGACTTGTGTTTCATCAAGAACACGTGTTGTAATAATAACAAGAACAACTTATCCTGGCTAACTTAGACTTGGGTCCGGGTACATCAGAATGTACGAGACTGCGAGTTCAACAACTCGCTCTCCCACTGTCTTACAGAAGGAGTTTCAGCCATCATACCTTTGAGAATAAGATTCACAAGTGTCCATAGACTTCATAATACGAGAGGTCAGAACCCTCTTTATGTGACTTGTGAAGCATAGTCTCTTTGATACGGCCTAGTCTATTTTGCCATATAAGTTTATTACTATCTTGCATATTCATATATTAACATTTAATATATTATGTTATACATATTGCTCATTGCTTCAGAAGAAATGTGACGACATTCGCCAAAGTGTGTTCTCCTTTTGTATAACAATTCTTCTGAAATCGTGACATCAAATATGTCACATTTTTAGTTACTCATACTTATGCCTTTACTAATAATAAATAAAGCTATCTTTCTCAATTGACTTTCCTTAGTGCCTTCTTCCCTTTCTAAATCTCATTTAGATATTAAACGTCTCAACAAAAATTAAATTGCTTATGCAAGCATCTCATGTATCCAAACGCCTGAGCTTTGCAACCTTGAGTGTAGCTCGACAAGTTGCTCGTCTCAAGATCCGGTTGGGATACATAGTCTTGCACCGCTCATACACTCATTTTCGATTCAAATAGTTTGATCAAAATTTTGAACCTTGCGGATCGAACCTGCTTTCCATACAACCTTGAGTGTCGCTCAACAAATTGTACGGAGAAACTTGCTTTTGAACATCAATATGTTCCAGCTGCCCAATATAGAGGCGAGTGACATGTAGCGTGCATTTATTTTGTTGGACTCAGAACTTAATGAAATCATATTCCTTAAGTCTGTCTTTAAGAAGGTCATTTTAATGCCAACGAGAATATAGTTTATTCTTATCGATTAGAATTTAACTTGATATTCCATTAGCCAACCTGTTTGACCAGTTAACTTACACTCTTAGAATATTATGTTATGATTCCATCGGTAAACATAAACTTACCCTAGTTCAGCATATGTTCAATATTAAATATAGATAGAATGGATTTTATCAACCTATATCCTCCCACTATTTTTGCGATCATTTTAAGACTTAATAATGAACGATTTAAATAAATTACATTAATAGGTAAGAGACCCAACCACCCTGAGTATCACAACCTTGAGTGTGCTCAACAAGTTGCTTGACTCTGCAATTGGTTTCATCAATCATATCATATATGACTCTCTTATTGGGTTTTACCCCTAGCCACTTATGATCATGAATGTGCTCATCCAAATCATAATGACTAGCCTAGTCAGACCCTTATTTTCGTGACTAGCTTAACTTACACCGGCGCTCGGTGTATTCACGACACGACGGTTTGGGTCAAGACTAGACTACATCATTAGATTAACTTACACCGGTGCTCAGTGTATGCACGACACGACGGTTTGGGTCAAATCAAGATTACATTATATGTATTTAAGAAGTTGGTTTCTACAAGGTTGCATGTCACAGCTTGAGTGTAGCTCAACAACTGGAACACTGGTCATATAGTTGACAACCCCTAAAACAAGGAGGGCTACGACTAATCTTGAAAAAGCTTATTAACGTATTAGAATTAGGTATAGTTCAGGGTGTCATATAATCACGATTTGTCATTGCGGACCAGCGGACACGGTCAGGAAATTGACTAAGCCAGGGTCACTTACCCCCAGTCTAGCTAGGTGACCTAACAAACGTAGCCAAGCACATTGACCGGTATCATGATCCATTGAATGCCGCTAAATCATTTATATATGTGTGTCGTAAACTAAAAGGCTTTTATTAACAACTAATTAATCCTATCAACTAGTTGAATTCTTAAAATTTAAAATTTTAGGATTTGTTAATAACTTTTATTAAATCCTTATCAACTATAAGGTTCACGTGTTATCCTAATCATTATTAGGATTTTAATAAATCATTGACAACACTTGTTGTCTTTTAATGAGAATATTATAATAAAGATTAAAATAATAATCGTCGTTAAAGGACTACCCTAATCAGGAATTAGGTTTTTAAAGGTTGTAATGAGTATTAAAACATAGCATGTCATTAAAATTTATCTTATAAATCTTAAAGATTCTTAATGGCTAATCTATAAGGGTTTTCTTGTGTTATGAAATAAAGGACAAGAATAACATAGCCATTAACACTAACATCTTAATTAAATCATATGAAATTAAGTGTCAGCAATAAACAATAATTATCACATAATTATTTTATGTTTCAACTAAACATGACATGCAACATAATTTTAAAACATAAAAATTTTATCTAATAAAATTTAAAGCTTCATGTTAAAAATTATCTCATAATTTTATTACATGAACATATGTTAAAAAAATTATCAAATTAAAATTTGCTTGCAGAAAATTTTATCACATAAAATTTTAAAGCATCTAAATCATTTTTAAAATTATCGCATAAAGTTAAAATAATTTTAAATGCATTTAGAAGGCATTCTCTTAAAAATTCCATGCTTTTAAAACAATTTTAAAATATTTTACAAGAAGGGGTGCATTCTAATGATATCACATAAAGTCAGAATCTTTTATGTGCATTTAGTAAGCAATCAATAATTTTAAAAGTGCCGCAGTCCTAGATCATCACGCAAACGAGGCTCTGATAACATTGTTGGGTTTTGGCGGACCCTTAGGGCTCAGATCTGTGCCCGTCCTAAGTCGGACGGGTAACAGAGGCATAATAAGCACAACGGAAAAATCAAAAACACTCAACATTATAGCTATGCCCTAAGGAAAATCAAGACCCATGAGCCAGGATCTATGCCAACTTGAGGTGGATCTGACCACCCCAAAAAGGATCTAAAGCTACTGCGACATAATTAAAATAAAGCTTCTAAAGCACATACCAGGAACCTTGCCTTGGTACAGGCAAGGTGTACCGCACTGTCTTCCGAGCCGCTCCCCGTCCCGCGCCGAACTGCTCCTCGAATCGCTCCGCATCCTGAGGCAAGCAATCCCCTTGTCGCCGAGCCAACCACGCGTCGAAGAAAGTTTCACCTGAATGTGAACCTTCGCCAAGACTCCGGATCTGATTCGAACTCCTTTGTGGCTTTGCTAGAGCCCTTTAGGAGCAAGGCAAAAATTTAGGGAGAGGAGAAAAATATTTATTTTAAGCTTAGATCCGAGTGTGCTCCAAACTTTTGGGAGCCTCTCAGATCTAGAGCTTGGGACGAGTTTAGAGGAGGGGGTAGGCCCCTATTTATATAGGCGGCTGACCACCTCCCCTTACTCCACTTCCGATGTGGGACTATGTTTTTAGAGTTTAATAATTCAAGTTAGTTTGCCTTTCATAAAGGCCAAAATTCCATGAATTTTAACTCCCTCACTGTTTAGCTTCAATCTTGATACATCTATCAAATCGAAGAGGGTTGAATGGTGAACACATAGGAAAAAACGGCGAGTCAATCCGACGTCGTTTGACCCCTCAAACGTTGTCTCAAAGTTAGCCAAAAACCATTCAAAGATAGAAAATCCAGCCGTAAAAAAAATCCCTGGTTTCAAAAACCCTAACCAGAAAATTTGGGCTTGGTGGGCCTCCATTTTCGCTGGGTTCAACCAAACAGTTTGGGCTGACTTGTTTTGGCTCTAACTTGTGCATTTGGACTCCGTTGTTGACGCTGTTTGAACCTGCTTTTAGAGAGGGATGATCCCGTCATCCACGTAACCTTTTCAATGCATTTATTATATTAAATATGGTCTTAAAAAATTTAAGACACATTTAACTCCTTTTGCATCACATGCAAAATAGTCCCTTATCTAAGCTTAAAATATCGTTTGCATCAGATATAAATGATCTGAGGGCATACATCCCCCAACAAATCCATCGTCCGACGAAGGACCATTTGACCTAGCGTCCATGACCGAAGGGCCAAGTGGGGAATCTCGAAGGCCTTAGTCGTTTATTATCTAGTTAATTTCCTATTTCCACAATCAACCAACCAATCAATCGTGACAACCCCTAACCACACATTCTCCTCCTTCCACATAAAGCTAAGCGTTAAATGACTACCTCCCTAGAGTTCGACATTCTATACATACTATAACGCACCATCCACTTGCGGTGTTCTCGTCCGTGCATCGCAGGCGAGGAACAAGTTTTGGCGCCGTTGCTGGGGAGGCAATGGTTTATTTTAGCTTTTGGTTGGAGAGTGTTGGTTCCATCCACACTCGACACCCTACCACTTCTTTTTATTTTTCTTTTTGTTCTCTTATTACTATCTTTTCTCCTTTTTGCTAACGAGTTCCACTGTTTTCTTGAGTGCCTCTATTTTGCATGCTGACATGTTCTCAGTGTGGAGAATATCTTTTGCCCTTGGATCCTGAGATAGAGGCGACTGCAAGGTGACTCGTAGCAGATAGAAGGAGAAGAGTAGCGATGGCTGAGACTCCCATAGGACCACTTCCTATCATTCCACCAGAATTGATCCGAGATTTCATGAAGCCCGATGCCATCTTAGCTTCCTCCGTAACCATACCGTCGCTCCGCGACGGCAACTTCGAGCTAAAGACGTGGCTCATCCTGCTAGTGTAATAGGACTACTTCAATGAGCTCTCACATGAGAACCCCAGTCACCACGTGGAGGCATTCTTGGCCAAGTGCTCCACATTCCAGATGCAAGGGATCATCGATGATGCGATCAGGTTGTGGCTCTTTTCCTTCACCTTGAAGGAGAAGGCCCATTATTGGCTGACGTCCCAAGCACCCGACACCTTCACAACATGGGAGCAGCTGGTGGAGGCCTTCATCACCAAATACTTCCCCCCTTCGAAGATGCTGCGTCTTCGGAGCCAAATTACCAATTTCAAGCAAGGGGGCCAGGAGTCTTTGTATGAGGCACGAGAATGATACAAGGACCTCTAGCATCAATGTCTAAACCACCACATTGCCACGTAAAACTTGGTCCTATCTTTCTACAATGTAATGCGTTCGGACACAAGGATGATCGTGGATGCTATAGCAAATGGAGCCATAACGGTGAAAGAGCCAGCTGAAGCCATAAGGATCCTTGAGGCCATAGCAGCCAACAACCAACATTGGGGGGATCATAGGTCTACCATAATTATTGCCAAGGCCTAAGGGGAATGCCGATATGAAGTTAGCGAGGCTGTGATTTTTGATAGCCATCTCGATTCCCTTACCCAGCGGATGGCCCGAATGGAGCACCGACTCGATGCTAGGCCCATCTTAGAGGAGGCCAATTATACTTCTAATGACAGAGGAGGAAACAAGGGAGCTTACGGGTACCCATCCTGGAGAAACCACCCCGGTTGCCAGTATGGTAATAGCAACGGAGCGCAACAACAGCCCCATCAGCAGCAGCAGTATCAGCATCAACAACAGCCATAGAAATGTCATCATCATCATCAGTCACAGTAGCAGTAATCTGGGCAGAGGCCATATGCCCTATATAGGTCACCAGGGTACCAGCAGCAGCGTCAACAACGGCTAGCATTGTCTGCACCTCCACCAGTTCAGCAGAAATTCTCTTTGGGGGCTACTTTGGAGATATTTATAGAGGAGCAGGCGAAGCTCAACCTAGACCACACAGCTCGCAGCAAGGAGCTTTCCACTACGGTGGAACAGCTGAAGGAGTAGATGAGTCAGATGGCACGGTCTCAAGGCAAACTCCCTGCACAATCTGAGAAGAATCCGAGGGAGAGCGCTTGTGCCATCACCACCCATAGCAGCCTATCAACGACAGATCTGGAGCTATCGGTGATGATTCCCACGGCTGCATCACCCGAGGAGGTGATAGACGAGTACCCACCAGCTATTGACGGCGGAGATATCGAGGCTGAGGAGTAACCAATCACAGTTGAGCGAGATAGCCCTCCCGCAGTAGAGGAAATGGTCAAGGAAAGGGCAAGGCCCGTGGAGAAGCCCAAGGATCGCCCTGCTCCAGTTCCATTCCAAGTAGATTGGCTAAGGCCAAAATGGCAGAGAAGTAAGCCAAGTTCATCAAGCTTATGAAGGGAGTGGAGCTGAATATTCCGTTCATGGACGCCCTTACGGAGATACCCTCATACGGAAAGTTCCTTAAGGAACTAATCTCGGGGAAGAGGAAGGCGGTGCAAGTTATGTTGGCAGAGCAGCCGTCATCTTTTTTGAGGAGCAACAAGCTGTAGAAGAAGCTCCCGGATCCGGGGAGCTTCACCATTCCTTGCTCTATAGGCGGCGTCCCCATCAGAAGGGCCTTGATAGATTTGGAGATGCCTTTGTCCGTCTTCCATCGCCTCAACACCGGGACGGGGTTAGAGCCGACGGCCATGACTATCCAGCTCGCAGATAGGTCGGTGACGCACCCGGTCGGAGTGGCCAGGGACGTCATCTTACAGATTCACGGCAGGGTGAGCGTACCAGTTGACTTTATTATAATGGATATGTCTGAAGATGGTGGATCCCAGCTGATACTAGGTCGCTCATTTATGGTGACGGCTGGAGTGTTGATAGAAGTGCGAGAAGGCATACTCTCCCTCAATGTTGGAGACATC
>JAULAV010002335.1:0-11085 GCA_030789695.1 Scilla litardierei
TCTGTTATGCACAAACTTTTACAATCTAGTTTTGGGCCTCTCTGTTTATTTCGCACAGGCTACTGATGAAGGATTCACAGGCGTCTGTCCAAGTGACAGTCGACTGTGTTTTGTAAATCAGTCGCCTGTCTTTCTTTTGCCTAAAACTTCGTTGATCTGAATTTTACGGCCAATCAACTATTGTTGTATATACAGTCAACTGTACATTGGATCAGTCGACTGGGTATGCTTCAACAGTCGTCTGTCTGTGAGCCAATTTATTGACTCAGCTCTCTGGAAATTCTCAGGGTATTTGACAATCGTCTGTATAATGATTTATAGTCGCCTGTTCTGATTAACAGTTGACTGTATTATCTGCATCAGTTGTCTGTCCTGTTATCTTACAGGATTTCCAGATTCCATTCAACTTACCATCTCTCGCCCAGTCGCCTGTATAAGGATTTACAGTCGCCTGTTGGTTCAACAGTCGAATGTCTTTGCTTCATCAGCCGACTGTCCACGTGGTAAGTTACCGTTATGAATTCTTACCTACCCATGCTGACTGTGCAACAGTCGACTATGGTTTCTTTAACAGTCGACTGTCGCGAGTTCAGATTCTATCCGTTGAGAATTTTCTCACGGATTCCAAAAGAGTTTTTGCCTAAACTGTTTTGTGGATTTGAGAAACCTATAAATGGGGCTTCTATAGTTCCATTGAGAGGTTACCAATTCTTCAAAGTTTTCATCTCAAGCTTTCATTCTAAAGTTTAAATGTCACGCCCCGCTTCCCAAAAATGTGGAGGCGAAGCGTGAGAAGGTCCGCTCAGACTTGAAGCTACAAAGCCGCAAGTCCGATAAGCGTCAATTACTTTAAAACTGCAGGTCCTTGCAACGCGAAACGAAACAAAGATAATAATAACGAAAGAGACAAAAGAAACATCTCAGAATATCCATAATAATAAATCTCAACAACGCAGAAAAGCCACCAGGCTACAAATAAAAGAGTCTAAAGGCCCAAACATGGCCAACAAAAGTACAAAGTACAAACGACGGTGCTACGCACCAAAAACTAACAAAAGGCTTAAAACAAAATAAAGCTCAACAAAGACTCAAAGCATGGTCACCGGTGTCCACCAAAATCCTCCTGTGCAATCATGGACTCAGACTCAGCGTCAGCAAAACATCACGTACTCGGCAACGGTCTCTGGCTCAGGGTCTAACATGTGACGCCCAAAAGAGCAAGGGGCACATGTCAGCAAGTCTGGAAGACTTGTGCAAGTGAAACTGAAAGTACAAGTAAGAGCAACCTAAAAGTTCTAGCATGATGCAATGACATGGCAGTTAAAGTAATGAGTGCAACGGATAAAGTAAAGTAAAGTAAAGTACGAGCATGGCATGGCATTCACAAGACAAGTACAAGACAAGAAAAGTAAGCACATCGTGCACAGAGATTCCGTCCTTTGGCTAGAGTGGCTGTACGGGCCAACTCCTAAGCTCAAGTAACCGTTTATCCCTACCCCTCCACGTGTATCGGGCATTGGTTTCTGGCCAACACATGAGGCCCGCTTCTGGACCACGAGCCAGGAAGTGTGTAAACAAGTATGGCGTAGGGGTGCACCTAGCCGGACAAGTAGTACAAGGACAAGTATTGTAGCGTGTGCTACGATGCAACAATCAATGCATGGATGACATGGCATGGCAAGTAGTAAAGCGTACAAGTAAGAAAAGTAAACGTGACAGTTTAGTATGCATGAATGACAAGTTTAATGTTTGGATCTAGCTTCGTTGTCAAGCTAGATCATTTAGGTGACGGATCTAGTTTCGTTGTCAAACTAGATCAAATAGGCGTCTAGCCAGCTATCATTTCACTGACTAGTCTCTTTTACGCTAAAAGCAAGTAAGTGGCCTAAAAACATGGCCCTACACAAGAGTTGGCAAGTTTCACTTGCCTGCAATTATCACGTCAAGAAAACACCGTCCAACGAGTCCAAAGTCACGATTCCTACGTGCACAAGTCCACCGGCCTACATCCGTTTTATTTATCTTGATTAGTGATTTCTAAAACATTTAAAATACTTTAAAATACTGATTTTTAGTCTTTATTAGCATGCAATTGGGTTGGGGGTCCTAGGGGTGCAAAACGTTACCTCAACACGACGCGAAAGCTACACCGGCGTCGGGTAGCGACGCCGGGGGTTGGAATAAAAGATCGCGCTCCAAGTCCTGATTCCAAAATATATTCCTCGCTGGAAAATTCAGAGCTTCAACCGGGGCGACGGTTCCAGATTCCAAAGCTCGCACGTGCGACGACGGGCTACGACGTGCGACGACGTCGTACGCGATGAATCCTTGAAGAGAAAGCACCTAGGTGGGGCCCACAGTAGTCCTAGGGACCTTTGGGGAACCCACAATAACTCTGAAGAACTTGGGGGGCCCACGGAGGCAAGCGGTGCGACGGGTGCGGGGTTGCGACAAGTGGCCGTCGGTCGTACACAGCCAATGCGGGGGCTTGGCTCGGTCAGACACGGGGGCGGCGCTGTTGCAACGTTGGGGGTCGGTCGCAGCAGCGGGGGCGGTCGTTTCCTTCGGTCAGACCGATGGAGATCCTCGGTCGTTCGCTTGGAAGCGGGCGGGACAGCGTTGCAACGCTGCAGCGCTCGGGCGCTCGGTCACAGCGGGCGGGGCCTTCGGTCGGGCACGGAGCGGAGCGGGGCGACAGAGCGGCACGGCAGCGGGTCGGTGCGGTGCGGATGGTCGGGCGGTTCTCTCGGTCTGACCGAGAGGCCCTATCGGTCAAGCGGGGGAGCGGGCGGGGTTGGTGCTGCGGTGCGGAGCGACGAGAATGCGGGCGGGGCGGCCGGTCAGAGCGGGTGGATGCGGGGGATTTCCTCGGTCGTGCGGGGTGCTGAACGTCGCAACATTGCGACGATTCGTCGCAACGTCCAAAATGAGTTTTGAAGAGGCTAGGGCTAATTTCTTTGGAAAAATAGGACTTGCTAGGGGTTGCTTATATAGTATAGGTGGGTTGACTTGGTCTAGGGCTAAATCTAATAGGATTAGAATTCAAAAAGATTTGAAATTTGAATTTAAACTTCTCCAACCCAATCTAGGATTTGACCTGGTCCAAATGAGCTGGAAATTGGCTCAAAAATTATTTAAAACGTTTAAAACTCAAATAAATTTTATTTGGCCGAAATTAATTTAAAAATAAATTATTAAAAATAATATAAAACTTGTAAAAATTATAAAAGTGGTCAAATAAACTCCAAAAATTATAAAATAAATATCGGGGTGATCGTGGCGACGAATGTGAGCTAACTAAGAAGACGGATCTCAGTTTCGACGTCGGACGACGGAACTAAAAATAGAAACGTCTCCCGTCAAGAGTGAGAATCGTCACGTCTCATCGGGTAAGATCAAATTGTGGAAAAACGACTCGAGAACGTCGTTCCAATATAGTGCCACCATTTAATACTCTCAGAGACGTTCGCAACGGCATATCACACAAAAGTGTTCACAAACAAATAAAGTCTAAAGCAAGCACGTGCACGGCCAAAAGCACGTGCACGAACAACGTACGACGAAAAGTGGTCGTTACATCCTCCCCACCTTGGAATAAAGTCCGTCCTCGGACTTTCTAATATAGCTAGTCGCTCTAGTAACTACCCCAAATCAAGTCACATTATATTTCAAACCAAGTATAGTCATTACAAATGCTCATATATGCACTAGGTAGTCAAATATTATTACTACCAACACGTATATATATACATTCACGTACGTTATTCATTAATACCTATTATAGTCCGTCAACTTCATGCATGTATTTCAATCAGGTATATAAACATACATCCCTTATATAACTGCTACTCGCAAACAATAGTTCAGATACTTATATAGGATAGTCTCACACTTAGCCAATACAATCATTGCTCTACCTATACGTAGCTACCTATGCACAAACATCAAGGGTATACTACCCTCTAATAATCCCTAGTATTCATCCAACACCAAACACATCAACACATGTAGTCACACCATGCTATAATTAAGTCAAGTTTCACTATGTATATATATATATATATATACCACTACTATAGTTTCATAATATATAGCCATTCTAATACATGCAAATAGTTCACCATACATTCACATCACGTACGGTCCTATAACTATATTTACGGCACGCCACATATACCATAGTCATCAATACCTATAACTAAGCACATACTTACCCGTGCATGGTGCACACCCATACACGCTAACATTTCATTTACATACACCAATCATACCATTATATAACTAGCACACATACACACCTAGTTTTAGCTAGTACACATACGTTCACACGACAAGTCCTTAGTAAATAACTATACCGCAAGACCAACACCTATAACTATATACTGGCGTAGCGACCCACAATCATGTGCGTAGCACAACCAGGCACAAACACTCCTATCACTATACATACATCAAGCATTGCTATATTCAAACTACAACATACATTCAATATACTTAGAGTATACTCACTCAATACACATATCAGAATATTCTATATACGTAGCATGACATTCATACATACACCAATACCACTCTAATATTTATATATATGTCTACCAATATAACCATATACATTCCATAGATCAATCACACTTAATATTTAGTCCGGTAATACTTACATAGTTCAATCATTTTATACACCATAATAATAGTAATACAGACATCAGCACACATATATTTATAATACCCACCCTAGCACAAACATAGCTTTACCAATCATTTTATTTCAACCATTATAAGTATCTCTAACTAATACACTCCATTAGATATTTCAACGCTAGCTCTGATATACACCGGCATCCCTAGTATAGTATAGCTATCCACACAAAAATCTATAATTACTAACGCACAACAACTTCATACTATCACGAATAACTCCGAGTATATATATATATATACCACACAATAGGCAAGCACCAATATACTATGGGAATTCTCATTCAAGCTCACGTACCCAGCTTAGGCACGTGCACTACGACACTTCACAGGGTCCAAGGGCCTACTAAAACTTAGGGTGGACATAGACATTGAAGGACCCTAAGGCCTAAGCAATAAAGAGAGGTCGAGAGCGTGACGAGGGAATGATCGATAAGCACGAAGTCAGATAGGACGAACACAAGGAGGCAGCTTGGTTGGGCGAAACATTAACTCAATGGTGATGTTTTAGGTGGAGGAAAAAAGGGAGATGTGGGGATGCTTAAATAGGATACAGAAAGCAAGTAGGGTGAATAGCATAAGCTAAAATACGCAAAATTGAAAACGGTTGTACTTTAAAATCCTCATCTGAGAAGAAATGTTTGGGGATCGATAAAGCGAGTTGTTCAAAATAAATCTGAGTCGAATATTCAAAATAATAGAAAATGGCCTATTGGTTTTAAAAAATCATTTTGAAAGGAAGTAAAATCATTTACGCGAATATTTAGGACATGGTTTAGAAAATTCTTTCCGTCAGTAATTTAAAAATGTTGTCCAAAAAGTTTTGGAAAGTCAAGAATGAAATCAAGCAACAGAAGAATTTAAAATCAGGTTAAATGCTTTCAAAACTTTGGGCTATGGAAAATTGAAGATAATCAATTTGAAACTACTTTTTAGAAAACCAAGGTTTGCCAAAAATGTAAAACTGATTTACACAAGGTTCTTAATACACGAGCACAACAAGTCTGGCACGGTTATAAAAATAGTTGAAATTCAATTTGGTTTAGAGATTTTTTTTTCTAAAACGTGTATGGTGAGCGGAAAGGAAATAGTAGTAACTTAGCATAAGAATTTTCAAGTTCGAATAGCAAATCTTTAAAATCAAATCAGGGAGGGTCTAAAGCAGGAAGAGGTTATGAAAATAGTAATTTTGCAAAAATCTGAAATAGTGAGAACGACGAGCAAACCAACTTGCTAAAATCTGAAATTCCATGTGACTTGAAAAGTATATTAAAAGTAAACACGATGTATTATTCAAATGGCATAAATAAGAAGGAAAATTATAAATCGAATTGGACAAACGGTTCAGAATAAAATTAATATATGAACAGACGACATGAGTACGAAAACATAGGCTGGGAAAAATATTATAAGCTAGAGTTCAAAATTCCGACAAACGTTTTTTTTTTAAAATTTAAATCAATGAAGAAGTATGAAGTATAAGTATATTAAAATGTTGAACAAATTTAAACCTAGGAAAGGGGAAATCGAAAGATACTTTTGGAAGATTCAAGATTGTGACGGAAAGGTTCGAAATTGACGACGATCGTCATGGGGCGATCTCGTGAATCGAGGCAAGGAAATTGGTCAGGTGATCACAGCATTCATACGCCTAGGATATGAACAGAAGAGGCTACGGGAAACTCCTACGGTCGACCAACTAAAGATTAGGAACTAGGCGCTAAGACTTCTAAAGGTTAGACGGTAAAGAAGTGCGTTTAGCTTGGTCCGAAATCGTTGAACCCAGGTGAACGACGAAAGGAAATTTTAGAGGTCTAGTATGGTCAGGGTTAGGCAATAACCACCAAGGTAACTCCTACGACGATCAAATCAATTGCCGGAAGGGGGTCTAACTATCAATCAGAGGCCTCTAACTAACAAGCACGGACGTCTAACTAAGTCTTCTTACCACCTAGTGTCCTAAGAAAACGACTAGACTCGGCTTATGACTCGGATGTTGCAATTTATTTAATGGACATTCCGTTATTATCGTTGTTTCGTTGATTCGCAATTGCAAGACCGGACCTGCATGGGCCACCAACAAAACCTGTCACGCCCCGCTTCCCAAAAATGTGGAGGCGAAGCGTGAGAAGGTCCGCTCAGACTTGAAGCTACAAAGCCGCAAGTCCGATAAGCGTCAATTACTTTAAAACTGCAGGTCCTTGCAACGCGAAACGAAACAAAGATAATAATAACGAAAGAGACAAAAGAAACATCTCAGAATATCCATAATAATAAATCTCAACAACGCAGAAAAGCCACCAGGCTACAAATAAAAGAGTCTAAAGGCCCAAACATGGCCAACAAAAGTACAAAGTACAAACGACGGTGCTACGCACCAAAAACTAACAAAAGGCTTAAAACAAAATAAAGCTCAACAAAGACTCAAAGCATGGTCACCGGTGTCCACCAAAATCCTCCTGTGCAATCATGGACTCAGACTCAGCGTCAGCAAAACATCACGTACTCGGCAACGGTCTCTGGCTCAGGGTCTAACATGTGACGCCCAAAAGAGCAAGGGGCACATGTCAGCAAGTCTGGAAGACTTGTGCAAGTGAAACTGAAAGTACAAGTAAGAGCAACCTAAAAGTTCTAGCATGATGCAATGACATGGCAGTTAAAGTAATGAGTGCAACGGATAAAGTAAAGTAAAGTAAAGTACGAGCATGGCATGGCATTCACAAGACAAGTACAAGACAAGAAAAGTAAGCACATCGTGCACAGAGATTCCGTCCTTTGGCTAGAGTGGCTGTACGGGCCAACTCCTAAGCTCAAGTAACCGTTTATCCCTACCCCTCCACGTGTATCGGGCATTGGTTTCTGGCCAACACATGAGGCCCGCTTCTGGACCACGAGCCAGGAAGTGTGTAAACAAGTATGGCGTAGGGGTGCACCTAGCCGGACAAGTAGTACAAGGACAAGTATTGTAGCGTGTGCTACGATGCAACAATCAATGCATGGATGACATGGCATGGCAAGTAGTAAAGCGTACAAGTAAGAAAAGTAAACGTGACAGTTTAGTATGCATGAATGACAAGTTTAATGTTTGGATCTAGCTTCGTTGTCAAGCTAGATCATTTAGGTGACGGATCTAGTTTCGTTGTCAAACTAGATCAAATAGGCGTCTAGCCAGCTATCATTTCACTGACTAGTCTCTTTTACGCTAAAAGCAAGTAAGTGGCCTAAAAACATGGCCCTACACAAGAGTTGGCAAGTTTCACTTGCCTGCAATTATCACGTCAAGAAAACACCGTCCAACGAGTCCAAAGTCACGATTCCTACGTGCACAAGTCCACCGGCCTACATCCGTTTTATTTATCTTGATTAGTGATTTCTAAAACATTTAAAATACTTTAAAATACTGATTTTTAGTCTTTATTAGCATGCAATTGGGTTGGGGGTCCTAGGGGTGCAAAACGTTACCTCAACACGACGCGAAAGCTACACCGGCGTCGGGTAGCGACGCCGGGGGTTGGAATAAAAGATCGCGCTCCAAGTCCTGATTCCAAAATATATTCCTCGCTGGAAAATTCAGAGCTTCAACCGGGGCGACGGTTCCAGATTCCAAAGCTCGCACGTGCGACGACGGGCTACGACGTGCGACGACGTCGTACGCGATGAATCCTTGAAGAGAAAGCACCTAGGTGGGGCCCACAGTAGTCCTAGGGACCTTTGGGGAACCCACAATAACTCTGAAGAACTTGGGGGCCCACGGAGGCAAGCGGTGCGACGGGTGCGGGGTTGCGACAAGTGGCCGTCGGTCGTACACAGCCAATGCGGGGGCTTGGCTCGGTCAGACACGGGGGCGGCGCTGTTGCAACGTTGGGGGTCGGTCGCAGCAGCGGGGGCGGTCGTTTCCTTCGGTCAGACCGATGGAGATCCTCGGTCGTTCGCTTGGAAGCGGGCGGGACAGCGTTACAACGCTGCAGCGCTCGGGCGCTCGGTCACAGCGGGCGGGGCCTTCGGTCGGGCACGGAGCGGAGCGGGGCGACAGAGCGGCACGGCAGCGGGTCGGTGCGGTGCGGATGGTCGGGCGGTTCTCTCGGTCTGACCGAGAGGCCCTATCGGTCAAGCGGGGGAGCGGGCGGGGTTGGTGCTGCGGTGCGGAGCGACGAGAATGCGGGCGGGGCGGCCGGTCAGAGCGGGTGGATGCGGGGGATTTCCTCGGTCGTGCGGGGTGCTGAACGTCGCAACGTTGCGACGATTCGTCGCAACGTCCAAAATGAGTTTTGAAGAGGCTAGGGCTAATTTCTTTGGAAAAATAGGACTTGCTAGGGGTTGCTTATATAGTATAGGTGGGTTGACTTGGTCTAGGGCTAAATCTAATAGGATTAGAATTCAAAAAGATTTGAAATTTGAATTTAAACTTCTCCAACCCAATCTAGGATTTGACCTGGTCCAAATGAGCTGGAAATTGGCTCAAAAATTATTTAAAACGTTTAAAACTCAAATAAATTTTATTTGGCCGAAATTAATTTAAAAATAAATTATTAAAAATAATATAAAACTTGTAAAAATTATAAAAGTGGTCAAATAAACTCCAAAAATTATAAAATAAATATCGGGGTGATCGTGGCGACGAATGTGAGCTAACTAAGAAGACGGATCTCAGTTTCGACGTCGGACGACGGAACTAAAAATAGAAACGTCTCCCGTCAAGAGTGAGAATCGTCACGTCTCATCGGGTAAGATCAAATTGTGGAAAAACGACTCGAGAACGTCGTTCCAATATAGTGCCACCATTTAATACTCTCAGAGACGTTCGCAACGGCATATCACACAAAAGTGTTCACAAACAAATAAAGTCTAAAGCAAGCACGTGCACGGCCAAAAGCACGTGCACGAACAACGTACGACGAAAAGTGGTCGTTACATTAAAGCTCTCAAATCCAAAGCCCTAAGAATTCCAAATCTTTGATCTCTTGCTCTCCAACCTAGAACCAAAGAGTGATCCTCTAGGTATTTGGTGCAGTCAAGAGATAGGGCTTTCTCCTCTCTTCCAAGAGAGTCTTCAACACACAACACACCACTCCTTCAAGTTCTACTTCAAGGCATAGGTGATTGTAAGTGTTGCTTTCAATATTTCATTACTTTCGTAATTTGAATTTGCTCTCGGGTTGTGAGAGCGGTTTGCTTGCTCCCAAGTTGTGGGAGTCAAGGACATCGATTGTATTCGATTTCACTTGTAGGGTTGCTACAAGTGGGTTTTAAGAAAACCTCAAGTTAGGGTTCTAACTTGAGTATCCAGATGTATCCGGGTGGAAGGGACGTAGGGTTACCGGGAACAAGTCGGGAAGTGACTTAGGTAATCCGAACCCAAGAAACATAATTGTGTTTGCATTTGTTTCTTATTTGGGTTTATTTCTAATTCCACACTATATTGTTGGTTAGCATTTTAATTTGGTGTAACAATCGTTTTAAATTGCTTAAACACTATTCAACCCCCCTTCTAGTGTTTTCTCCATCGACAGGATCCTTACAATTGGATCAGAGCACATGGTTATAGCTATGGCATCCAACAACAACAACGTTCCTCCACCGACTTCGTACAACAATCACGATCGTGATGGAGCGTCCACACTTTTCGAAGGTCAATATATGGTACGTCCTCCACGTTTCAATGGTACTAATTTTGGCTATTGGAAGTGTAGGATGGAAACGTTCCGTAGGAGTGCTTCACTTTGGAGAACCCTCCACAAGGAGTACGTCGAGTCCATCGAAGAGGATTTCGAGAAATGGACGACTTCCGAGAAGTCCGCCGAAGTCAACAACGCAAAAAGCAATGAACGTTCTTCATTGTGCGTTGGACCCGAATGAGTTCAACAAGATATGCACATGTAAGAGTGCATATCAAATTTGAAACCGTCTCATCGTTACCCATGAGGGAACGAATAAGGTAAAACTTTCAAAGTTATATGTTGCCGTGTAAAACTTCGATTTGTTTCATATGCAGGAGAATGAGAGCATTGCATCGATGTACAGACACTTTACCGACATCACAAATGAATTGGAAGCCCTTGGCCAAACATACACCAAAACTGAAAAGGTAAGGAAGATCATCATGGGAATGACCTCCAAATGGGAAAGGAGAGCGATCGCCATCGAGGAGGTCAATGATTTGAAGAATTACACAGTTATGAATCTTATCGGGACTCTCATGTCTTATGAGGTAAGACGAGAGAACGATTAAAGATTCGAGCTGTGATAAACCCTTCGGAGGCCAAGAAGAAGGCTTTGGCATTCAACGCCAATTCATCATCCTCCGATAGCGAATAATCAGAAGATGAGATGGATTTGGGTGAAATGGCCCAAATGGCGAAGAAGTTCCAAAGCTTCTTTCGCAAAGGTAAG
>JAULAV010002336.1:0-50003 GCA_030789695.1 Scilla litardierei
GATATTGGCTAAGGTTGTTAATCTTTAGGGCTAGACTTAAAATTGTTTTAATTTGATTTTTTCGCTGCTGTTTTGATAACGTCGTCCGACCGACTTAAGCCGGACGTCGTATTTATGCCCCTAAGGACCCTGAAAACCCTTCACTTATATTGTTCGAAATTGTTATGAAGAGGTTCATGTGTAGGAATGTAATGATGATGTCCATGTGGTAAATTACATTATGAGACAGGTTTATGCTTGTGGGTGTAACGTTACACCATTTTAAATTATGTTATAGTGGAATGTTACAATTCTATGTTTCATGTCCAAGGTAGCAGTTATGAAATCATGTGTTAGAGATGTTAATTGGAAACAAAAGAACCATGCGATGTTATAACGAATGTTTATGCGATGTTCGTAGTTAATAACACGACATCGAAGAAATGGAAAGTAATGGAAATGGAAATTAATGGAAATGGAAAAGTAGAAATTGAGATCGCTAAATAATTTATTAAAGAAATTATGAAACTAAGAGTGTGGAAGAGTGATAATTATCTGGAACTCTCAATCCATCCTAAGATGACCGAGACTTCAGATACGGGTTCGAGGGAAATACGTGTAAATTTTAGGAATTAAGGAGTGGACATGTATAATAGTCTCACTCGCACTCCTGACAGCTGGTATGGGAAGTAGGTAGGGTTAGAGAGGCCCATGAGTGTACTCGTGATGCACCATGAGGTAGAACGGTTTCCTCCGTTTACTAAAAACTGACTATTGTCTCACTTCTGACAGTGGAAGTTGCGAGAGGCCCCTACAATGCTCGTGTCGCTGTTTGGGGTACCATTGTTTTACCTACCCTGGATGAATTCCAGCTCCTTTGTGTCCTACGATTTGCTCGGGTTTCCAAATAATAACTAAATGCCTAACTTTAAAACTAGTATAATCCGTAATTGTGTTCATTAACTTTTTGTTGTTCAGTTTCTTTTTTACTTTCAGCACTTGTATGTCATGATTGTTTAATTTACGCATTAATTCTGTGGATAGTATATCACCAGTAGATAGATTATCAGTTAGGTGGACCAGTTATAAACTGGATCCTACTAGCGATGTTAGAACTTCCTACCAGGTCACGCATTGACGTGTCTCATTTATGTTTTTTAGTAGTAGGACCAAAGCAGTTGAAGCGGGACCCGACGTAGGATATCATTCCCAGTTCAGAGGTAGAGCCTGCTGACGACCTTGTCCAGTTGGCCTTTCCGGGGGTAGATTAGTGGGTGCATTGTACTGGGTGTGGACACTTTTTGTACTTTTAGGGTGTGAGTTCTCTTTCTTTTGTTGTACCCGCTTTTGTACCCTTTATATAGATGATGTATGCATTAGGTATTTTGTTTAATATGATGTAATGTTCAGTTCAGTGTTTCTTTTCAGGATTGTGGATTTAAATTTTGTTGGAGCACTTTACTTTCTTCTGTACTATTCCAGTAGTGTCGTAGTGGCCTGCATACCTGGTTAATTTAATCACAATTAATGCCTAGTAGTATTTAGATATTAGGGGCTCAAAGCCCAGTGTCTGAATACTATGACGGCCTTGTGAGCTACGTATCTGTATATTTGGGAGAGCGTGGCATGACAGGTTTTTGTGGTGGCACATACAAGTTAGCTCACACTGCGATATACGTAAGGATAGTACGAGTAAAGATCCAACATTATAATCTGTAATCTTGTACTAAATTCTTTTCCTTCTGTTCCTTCCAGAATATGGATAACGGGAATGGATCGTCCGAGAACAGGACTCCTACTTCAGATGCAGCCTCATCTGAGTTGACCTTGATGGGAAAGATCTGATAGGAATTCTGGAGCATCTGAGCTAGCTGGATGAGAGGATGGCTAGTACCTCAGTGCAGAAGATGGGATGTATCAGACAGTTTAGGGCCTTGCACCCGAAGTCCTTTTTGGACAAGGAGAGTCTTCTGGAGGTAGATGAGTGGATCAGACACACAGAGGACGACCTGATAGTAGTTGGATATCCACGGGATGGATTGGTGGATGCAACGAAAAGACAATTGCCACATCGGTCCAGAGACGGGTGGGATCTGTTGAGTATTGGACTTCTCCCTACTTGGTGTTAATGATGAGCAAACATAAATACTTGTGACTAATCTCCTATTTGCAGTTAATCCATTGCCTAAGCATGTCATGAAGATCAATTAGTAATGGATGTCACTCAAAGATCAATGAAAGCATCAAAAGTGGATTGGATGATTAAAGATGGTGATTGAAGCTCCTAGAAGACTTCAAGCTCATACTTTGGATAGAAGAGAGACTTCTACAAAATGTAATCTTTTTTATTCTCATCTAGTATGTAGCTTTGAAGTAGAACTATGTTGGAACACACACACATCCTCATTTCTGTCCTAGGAAATCATTAGATCACATTTCCTTAGACTCCAATTCACATTTCTCAAGCATGTACATGTTGTGATTTCAACATGCGACTGCTGAACGATTTACAGTCACCTGTCTCAAAACAGTCGACTGTGATTTGTTCTACAATCGCCTGTTATGCACATACTTAATCAATTGACTTTTGAGCCTTTTAAGCTTTAATTCCTTCAGGCGATTGCTGTATAAAATACAGGCGCATGTCTAAGCTACAGTTGCCTGTGATTTGTCAAACAGTCACCTGTCTATCTTCAGACCAAAAGTCACTTTATTTTTCATCTGGCCAGTCGACTGATGTTGTATTGACAGTCGCATGTCCAAGGCACAGACGACTTCCAATGCTTCAACAGTCGTCTGTCTATGATTCCTCTACAGACTTTGCTCTCTGGAATGTTTCAAGTTTTAGTGCCAGTCGACTGATGTTGTATTGACAGTCGCCTGTCTAAGTCACAATCGACTGTCAATGTTTCAACAGTCGTCTGTCTTTGATTCCTCTGCATACTCTACTCTTTGGAAAGTTTCAGGTTTTAGTGACAGTCGACTGATGTTGGTTTCACAGTCGCATACCCATGGCACAGGCGCCTATGTGTTCCACATCAGTCGCCTATCATGTCTTTCCAAAACTTTCTGAGATTTTCTCAGTTTACCTATATTACGGCTAGTCGCCTGTAGAAGGATTTACAGTTGACTGTTAGTTTTACATGCGCATGTCTTCTCTTCATCAGTCGATTTTCCTACGTGGTAAGTTATCGTTTGAATTCTCACCTATCCTCTGACACAATGTAGCAGTCGACTGTGTTTTGTTCAACAGTCGACTGTCAACTGTGTAAATTCTATCCGTTGGCTTTTTCTCCACGGATTTCAAAGGGGTTTTTGGGGATTCTGTTTGGGGGTTTTGGGGAACCTATAAAGAGAGCTCCTACTGTTCCATTGAGGGGTTACTCAACTATTCAAGCATTTCATCTTCTTGATCAAAGCTCTCAAATCCAAAAGACCTAGAATTCCAATCTTATTCTCTCTTGCTATCTAACCTAGAATCAAAGTGATAACCTCTAGGCAATTAGTGGTGACAAGAGAAAGGGCTTTTGTCTCTTTCAAAAGAGACCTCAACACACGACACATTTGCTCCTTCACGTTCTACTTCAAGGCATATGTGATTGTAAGTGTTGCTATTTCATTATTTCATATCTTTCGATATTAGTTTAACTCTCGGTTTGTGAGAGTGGTTTGCTTGCTCCCAAAATGTGGGAGTAAAGGACATCGATTGCGTTTTAATTTCACTTGTAGGGTTGCTACAAGTGGGTTTAAAGGAAACCTCAAGTTAGGGTTCTAACTTGAGTATCTGATGGTATCTCGGTGGAAGGGACGTAGGATTACTGTCAACAAGTCGGGAGTTGATTTGGGTAATCTGAACCCTTGAAACAACCTTGTGTTAGCATTGTTTCAATTTGGGTTTATTTACATGCCGTATTAATTGTTGGTTAGGAATTTAATTTGGTATAACTATCGTTTTAAATTGTATAAACACTATTCAACCGCCCTTCTAGTGTTTTCCTCATAGCCAGGGTCCTTACAGGATCCTCAAGAGTTACATCTAACTAGAACAGTTTCATGGGAGAAGTTCAGGGAGTTCTTCGAGGCTCAGTTTCTTCCTGAGACGAGGAAGGATGAGTTGCGCTTACGATTTGAGCACCTGACTCAGGGACGACGAAGCGTGGATGCATACGATGCAGAGTTCTCATTACTGAGCAAGGTTGCTCCAGAGTTGGTGAATTCAGAGATTACCAGGGCCAGACGTTTCAGGATGGGACTGGACCTAGAGTTCAAAGCAGCTATGTCCACCCTGGATCTATCTACACATAAGGACATGTTGAAGGCGGCCAGTATATATGAGACCCCCCAGAGGAGTGTAGGAAGGGTGCCAACAACAACAAAGAGACGTCCCACTGGACAGTAGAGGAGCTTTACGAGACCGGTTCAAACTACATAGCTCAAAAGGCCTGGAGCTCCACCAGCACCTCAGAGGTGAGTGTCTTCCCAGCACTGCGGCAAGCCTGGGCATGAGAAGAAAGATTGTAGATCTATTTCCAAGCAGTGCTACACATGTGGATTGACCAGACACTTCAGTAGATACTGTCCTAAGCAGGGTCAGACTTCAGGATCGATGGCACCAGTGGCAACCAGGCCGATACATCAGAGGACTCTTCTGTCTGCTCCATAGAGGCTCCCACTACCCGCACCACCAGCTTCTAGTACCATTGCTCCTAGGGGACCACCGAGGGCTACCCAGCAGCAGACCACCAGGAAGGTGGCACCGAGGCGTCAGGCCTTTACTTTGTTGGCTGTGGAGGTGGAGGATACCGGACGAGTTATCACTGGTACTTCTTCGTTATTTCCTTACGTGATGATTGTCATTTCATTTCAATTATAGTATAATATTGATATGATTAGGATGTTAGACTCTTATATAAGTTTTGTGTCATTATCTTTAGGCATTATTAGGGTGGCATCCTTCCCTGTCTTATCATTATTCGATTCAGGAGCATCTCATTGCTTCCTGTCCCAACAGTTTTTGACCATACAGAATTTGAACTCCTTAGTTGTAGTAGTTCACTCGGACCACTGAAGTTAAGGCCAATCTAGCAGAAGAGGTGATGATGGTGATGTAAGCTGAACCTGTTTTATCGAGGGTAGTCTGGGATTTTCCTGATGTCTTTACAGATTGTATATATGGACTTTCTCCAGATAGATCCATGGAAGTCACTAGTGATTTGATTCCAGGCACCCAACCGATTGCGAAGGCTCCATATTGTATGGCTCCTCTAGAACTAGTCGAGCTTCGTAATCAGTTGAAGAATTTGTCGGAACGTGCATTGATTCAACCTAGTATATTTCTATGGGGTATGCCAGTTCTATTTGTGAATAAGAAGGATGGATCCCGAAGGATGTGCAGAACAAGGTCACAGTGAAGAACAAGTATCCTCTCCCACGTATTGATGACATCTTTGATCAGCTTGGGGGATCCTGAGTATATTCAAAGTTGGACTTGAGAAGTGGGTATCAACAAGGTGAAGGTCGGAGGGTCTGATGCTCTGAAGACTGCATTCTGAACTCGTTACGGCCATTACGAGTTCCTGGTGATGCTCTTTGGCGTAACCAATGCACCAGTGACTTTCATGAGATTGATGAACCAAGTTTTCTATGAATACCTAGATAAGTTCGTGGTAGTCTTCATCGATGATATTTTGGTGTACTCGAAGACTGAGGAAGACCACGCTGAGCACTTAAGGATCTTTTGGAGATCTTGAGGCAGCACCAATTATATGCCAAATATAGCAAGTATCAGTTTTGGCTGTACAATGTTTGTTTCCTTGGACATATCATATTAGGAGAAGGGATAGCTGTGGACATAGAGAAGGTTGTTGCAGTGGAGAAATGGCCAGTTCCTCGATCAATCACATAGATCAGAAGTTTCCTGGGATTGGCAAGATATTATAAAAAGTTTATCAAGGACTTCTTAAAGATTGCTGCTCCGGTGACTTATCTCACTACGAAGAATGTTGATTATAATTGGTCTAAGGAGTGTCAATGAGCATTTGATGAGTTGAAGAAAAGGTTGATCACTGCACCTATCTTGATGATTCCAGATCGCTTGGGCGGATTCGAGATATTTTATGATGCGTCTGGCAAGGGATTGAGATGTGTTCTCCACCAGCATGGTTGGATGGTAGTAGGTTAGTGAAGGTGCATGAGCAGAACTATCCTACACATGACCTGGAGTTAGCCACGGTAATATTTGCATTGAAGTTGTGGAGACATTTTCTTTTGGGGTAACCGTGTGAAGATATACACTGATCACACGAGCTTGGAGTATGTTTTCACCCAGAAAGAACTCAATATGAGGCAACACTTTGACGATCCGTAACCATCAATACGAGTATTTACGTATGTCACGTATTTTTATATTTTAAAAGAATTTTAAAATGGTTTGTCAGGCGTTTTATATAAAAAATAGTTTCAAATCAATTATAAAAGAATATTTTCGTATCATAATACTAGTTATAACATATATTCGTAAGTTTAAGTGTCGTTAAAAAGTTTACATAGTTTATATAATATTTTCTACTTAATTATTACTGAAATGGGCCCATCGATTAATTATATATATAAATGTTATCAAAATTATTTCAAACTTCTACAGTACAATTCTATGGTCAAGTAGTACTCCCCATATTATTTTCGTATTTTTCTGGAGTCAAATCGACCTAGAGCCCGCAAACCCGCAACCCAAATGTTTGGCCCAAAACTCATATCTCCGTAGCTCAAACTCTTAAATGGACTTCGTATTCATGATCCTCGCGACGATACGAACACGCGGTAATTGTTTGGCAATTTTTCGGATTCGTGTGCGAAAACGACATAGTATTACTTCGTTTTTACTAATTACATCTCCTAATTACTCTATTACTAATTACCATTTACCTTAGCCTTAATTACTCCTATAATTGCACCGAATGGGTGGGTGAGATCCAATATCTCAACCCCCCATTTAACCCACCGTTGATGGTCAGATCCAACCATACATGATAACTATTATTATTATCATCATTATTAATATTTTTCCTATCCTATATAAACCCCAACCCTCTCCATCCCATCTCGACCAAACTTCAGCCCGCTCTTTCCCCGTTCTCTTCTTCCTCCCCCCGACATTCCTTGCCGTCGACCTCAGCCCGCCGACGCCTCAGCCCGCCATCGACGCTCCTCCGACAGCACACGAAGGTGCCTCCGTCCACTCCTCTCCCCACTACGACACACCCCCGTCGAACACAGCCCCAGGCAGCGTCTTCAGCTCCACGACAGCCCCCAAGCACCCCCCTCACAAGTTCGTTGCCACAAGCAGCCTGCCCTGCCAAGCAAGACTACTCTCCCCTCTCCCTTGTTGAACCCAACGGCCGCCTCGCTGGAGTTACCGCCGGTGAGCTACAACCTCGACGATGCCGTCGCTCAACGGCGTTTGCCAGTCCCCTCCCTCTCTTCTCCACGGTGACAAGCTTGCCACCCAACTCGTTGTTGCTCCCCTCCTCTCCTCGTCGCTCGAGGAAGCTCCGACAAACGACCTCCTCCGCCGTGCACCGCCAATGAGGTCGAGCAACGCCGCTGCGGCAACCACAGCAGAACGACCCCACAGGAGCCCCTCGAGCCCCCCTCGAGCCCCCTTGCCGTCGACAGCTCCTCCGACCTCGCCTCGTCGTCGTGTCGCCCTACTCTGCCGCTGCTGCCTAGACCTCACTGCCCCGTCGTAGTAACCACCACCATCAGCAGCCCCCCCACGAGAGCTACTTTCGCTCGTGTTTCGTCGCCCGTCGTCGTCTCGGCCCGCCGCCGTTGACCCCTGTCGATATGCCTCCGCCCCCTCTCGCCAATAGTACCACCCCTAGTCACCGAATGCGACTCCACGAATGCAAGGAGGCCCATGCAATAGTAATCACGAAGCATACGTAATCTTATATATGTATATATGTATACATGATAGTATATTAAGGGCCGATCGTATTAAATTCATAGTAAATTGTACAGGCCCCAGAAAAATACGAGGGAATGCCCAGAAAATCCGAAACGACTAAACGGACACATTGGCACTAGTTTCATCGTCAAAGGCAAGTACATTTCTCGCAGTGAATTTTTAAAGATAAAATTTAATACTGCTCCTTTCACTTATAAATTTGTAACCCAAGATTTTCACGTACACGGACGTATGAAAAAAAAAATATGTCATAGTACTAGATGAGATTGTCATTTAGACCCCTTGTTGGAAGAATTTCGACGTATGGATTGCCCTATGAAAATCTTTGAAATATGATGAAAAATCGTTTTCTCGTTTTCTAAATCAGTTTTTGGGCCATATAAATTACAGAAAATTCCTATTAACTATTATAAAAATACCACTAGCCTTAGAAAAATATTTTAAACTTATTTACCCTCATTTGCTCAGTTAAATTGTTTCTATGCTTCATTTCTTTAAATAATTGGATGTTCAATGTCTTGTGTAATTGATTAACCGAATCTCGAAACTGAGACATCATACGCATCTAATACGATGCAAATTGAATAGAACAGACTGAATAACTGATGGAGTTCGTATGATTAAATTTTAGAATAAATAGTACATGTACTTTGACCCGGCACTTGACTTGACCCGTGGGATTGGGGTAGTCTATGGTCACAAGTGTTACAAAATGACTAGAAGAACCCGAAAAGTACCTCCATCACTATGGAGGTTAGTGCTTGACCGTCGCCATATAGGGTCGGTGAGTAGCGTTTCGGATTGGCTCTTGTAACATGATGAATGTTAGTCATTTCTTGTACTTCTGGACGTGGACTTAGCACTAGAATAGATTGGTTATTAAATATTGCTCCAACCTCTTCTTCTAAGGTTGCTAACAACATTACAGATTTGTTATCAAATGTTAAATTGTTACAGGTTGCTAATAGTATTGCAAATTACTATCAACTGATTAAATTGATGCAGGTTGCAAATTACTGCAACTGTTTAACTTCTATAGCTCTTTTAAATTAAACTTATTGCTTGTCTTTAAGTTCAGCTTGGATCAATTTTAAATACTTAACCTTTCTTTTGCAGAAATTATTTGCCGAGTAGACCTCGCTAATAGACATTTCAATTGTTGTTTTATGAAATGTCCATTAGGTATTGAGAGTGACTTTGTGAAGACATCCCAGTAGAGGTCGAGCCAGTGCTTGACGAGTACGTGGAGTACCTGCCCTCAGAGGATTAGAACATTGTACCTTTGCATCAGCATTTCCTATTTTAATAATGTAATTTGTGTGTTTGTTTGTATTGGCCATGCTAGGCCCAGAAATGTATCTTAAATTATGTACACTGGATATGTAATAATATTGTTTAAGCTGCTTCTTAAATTTACATGCAAGGACTTGTAGTTTACACAGATGCTTAGTGTATTTAAACCAAAGAGGAAGAAAAAAGTACTCCTCCTTATTTTAAGCACACCGCGGGTCCGCTCGCGTCCTCGCTCCCGATAGAATGGGAAGCTGGGCGTGACAGGCTTTAGTGGTGTCCCATGCAGGTCATGCTTTTGCAAATACTTTAAGATTGGTTTAGACAACATTAATATCTAAGGTACAACTAGAATAGATCACCTATCTTACATTGCGGTTTGTCTTGAAGTATGGCAGGTCGACTAAATACTCATGGCGATACCAACAACGACATCTTGGGTGTCATAAGAGAAATACTGGAAATTCAATGCCAAATTCTCTATGAGGCTGTTGACAAACTCTGTAAAGCATTCCAACGGAAGCATCATATGGAACCACTGGGAGACGCCCTCCGACTAGTGAAGACTACTACTTTCAAGAGGCTTACTCCTCCGACCAACAAACGATCACAGATGGTGTGCTTCCATTGCAACCAAAAGGGGCATGTCAAGAAGAATTGTCGCCTGCTATTGAATCAATGTTTGGTCTGTGGAGCATCTGAGCACTCTATCAAGAACTGCCCCCACTGCATTATCAAGAAAGCGACTACGACAGCAGGAGTTTCTAGATCAGCATCGCGTAAACCATCCCTAGCTCCACAACATCGAGCCTTTCATAAGGCCAAGTTGAACCATGCCATGTGTCAAGCAATTATCAGTACAACTAGAGAAGCTGAGGCTACAGATCCAGTAATCACTGTTATGTCTGAACCTTTCCCTTTACGTCGATTTGACGCACACCGGATGGTACCAATGTTAAGATTGCCAATTATCACATCTTCTCCATCAATCATATTAACCAGTAGAGTAGTTCCCTATTTATTCACTATGATAGCTAATCCAGGGCCACTGAATGACTTTCTTATTGAAAACCAGAAAGTTAAGAACCTTTTTCAAATCGACGGGGCCAAAGCAAAGTGGATGCTAAGACATTTGAGGATAAAGATAAGTCCAACAACTATGGTATTGATTCCATGATTCGAACATGTGGTATTTTCAGTAGTACACAGTTTACACAAGTAGATGGTTGCGTACTACAACTATCAAAGTTGAAAGTTGGTAATGTCGTATGCTCAAGTTAATAGCCATTCTGAGACTATATGAAATGTCCTAAGTTCATACGAGTACATTATCTAAATTTCTAAAGTTAGAATTAGAGTGAACTTCCATAAGATAGAACCGTTCATTCACTTCATCGCCATCGTCCTTCTTGGCCTTCCGATCGTCATACTTATTCTTAGAATACTTTCTAGTCGCTTTAGTTCACCTAAACTATGGCTATACTCTTTTATAAGGTGGGAAGCATTCAAATTTTTTCGATCATCCGAAGTTCGAGTTCGACAATGGAAGCAGATCAAAGGACTCTCTGAAGCGTTGAGGATGGTGCGAGACAATTGAGATGAACCAAACCGTGACGTGCACCTGTAAGCAGTTACATCTTCTTCATATTTCTTGAGCTCGTATTTCTCTTCTACCACTTACTTTCATTTGTACCCGATTTCCCATGGGTTGAACCCTTTTTCTTGCCTACCATCTCCCTTCTTTTGTTACCTTTTGTCCGCATCCTCTCCTCGAGCCCCGGTCCCGCCTACCCTACCATACCCTATCGACGACTTCGGTGCCCCATTTAATCCCCTCATCTCTTCCCTTACCAAACCCATCCCGTAGCTTCCTTGCCATCATGATGACACCTACTTCTTCACCATGCCTCTTCCCCGCAAGCTCAACCCATCTCGCTTCAAGCTCCTCCAGCGGCACCCGCCACACCGCTCGTCACCACTGAGCAGTCGCCGTCGTCGCACAACGTGTATCGACGACAGCTGATAGCCCTTCGACGATGTATTTTATGTAATTTTAGCCTGTATGGATCAATACACTAGATGGGGTGAATAGTGTATATATAAAAAAATGTTGCAAATAAAACGTTACTAATATTTGCAAAGATGGCACTGAAATAAAATGACAAGTACTAAAAATAAATCAATCGCAAACACAGAGATTTATCCTGGTTCGGATCCTCTTGATCCTACTCCAGTCCTCTACTCTCAGTAGAGATTTTCAATCCACTATAATCACTTGCTCCGCAAGCACAAACTTACAAAAATGGCGACACTTCCCGTGTCCCAAACTTTGTACAATCTCTAAACAGAGATTCAAACCTGTTGAAATGAAAAATAAAATAAACACCTTAGAGCCTTGTAATGAATATGAAATATGAAATTCAAAAGGACGGTGTTTAGAATAGGAACTTCAATGTGTCAAGATATGTAATGGTGAAACACAATTGAAGTTCTTCCGTTCTTAAACGAAGAGAGAAATCTATTAATTTCTTCTTACAAATAAGAAAAGAACAACTTTTCCAAAAAGTGTTGAAATCCAAGTTCTTCGTTCTTAAACAAACAAAGAAATCTAATTATTTCTTCTTACAAATAAGAAAAGAACAACTAATGGCTGAATGCTCAAGAAAATAAGAGACTTGATTTCAACAAAGATAGAATTAAAGAAGAGGAAAGTGTGTGAAGAGAAAGAGAGGGTCTACCCCTCTATTTATAGCATTTGGGACGGTTGGAGAGTGTAAGTTATGTTGGAAAACGGTCATGAACCGTCCCTGAAAATTTGGGGTCAAAACGGCTAGATTTGAAATTGGTCGACAAAAATGGAAAATTGGTCGACCAAAATTTAGAGAGGGAATTTTGACTGTTGGAAGACAGATCCAGAATCTACATGGTTAGGAGAGTTTGCATATGTAATCCCATTGTCAAATTCAAAGGTTTAAAATTGGTCGACAAAAATTGGCTTATTGGTTGCCAATTTTCAGAATTACGGATTTTCGAAATTGGGAAGTGTAGATCTCTGAGTTATGGAACCTAGGTGACTAAGACATATTATCACAAGGCTTTGTGACTCTAATAAAGTAAATTTTACATTGATTACAAAAAGCCATAGATAAGACTGCATCTGCAACTGAATCTGAGAAGCTTCTTTGCAGGGGATCCTTATCAAGTGATTATATATCCAAGTCGTGGATGTAAGGTGCCTTTGTCTTTCCAGCTTCATGAACTATGATATATCCGTTTGAATATGCATGAAGATATCCGAATGTGTGGAACTCAGCATTGATTTGTATCTGCATACAAAGAGTTAGTAGCACTGAATGTGTTTGTCATATCAAAACCATATGGGAATAGAAATTTGGAATTATGAAATTCCAACATTCTCCCCCTTTTTGATGATGACAACCATGAAAAATATATATCGTTAAATTTGAAAATATATCTGATATACTCCCCCTGAATATGTGGAGTTTGTTAATACTCCCCCTGAGTAGATGAAACATATTCTCCCCCTTTGGAATCCTCAAAAAGAGGCAAATAAAAAGTGTCGTTAATAAAAATAAGGGAAAAAAATAGGAGAGAAATATAATTTACAGCCAAAGACTAAGTATAGAGCCGTAAAAAAATGAACAAAATTTGGTCAGCGGTGGAAAGTTATGTGTAGGCCGAATATAGTATATAGGCCGAAAAATATATTTGTAGGAGAATATAGTGTGGAGGCCGAACATTTGAGCATGATAGTAAAAAAATAATTAATGGGGGCAAACCATGAAAAATAATTAGTCAGAAGGCCACCTTTATTAAAAAAATCGGCAGGCCATGAAAACTACATACTAGTCCAGGCCAAAGAGATTGTATAGGCCGAAATATTAAGGACATGCCATGAAAAAATTATGAAGAAGCAGGCCAATAAAAAATATTGAGAGCAGGCCTAAATAGTCACATATTAAGAGTAGGCCGAAAATAGTGAGAGATATAGAGAGCCATGTAACATGTAGAAAAACAAGTGTGAGTTATGAGATTCAAACGGCACAGAAGCAAAAAGTTCAAAATGGCCAAGTGAGTAGAAAGGAGTGAAGCATACATTCATAATAATGGCCTGAAAAGTCTGTGGCAATGGTATGAATGCTGTGTAAAAAATGAAGAGAGAAGCCCTGCTTGCATAATATAGTCCAAAATATAGGACAAAGGAATATAGTCCAAATCAAAAGGGCCATAAACAAAACCAATTATGAAAAACATGAGAAAGTCATGAAAAAAGAGCACAGTATATTATCCAAAACAGAGGACATATATAGAAGAGGAAGTATGAATAGAGCACAACACAAAACAAATAGCAAAACATAACCAGAGGATATATCCAAATGAACAGTGAGGGTATGTTACCACTACAAAACCATTAAGAACATGCAAAATAACTAAGAACTGTAGCACCAAACAACTATCCAAAGGAGCATCAAAAGAACATTGTGTACAGCCCACATTGTTTACAGACCAGCATATCCAAAGTTTGAAAAGTACCAAAGACTACCCACAGTGTGTACAGACCAGCATAGCCAAAGTTACAAAACAAAATATCACCACAAGATATCAAAATAGCACAAGTACATATCTGGAAAGCATCACCACAAGATAATAACACTAAGCAACAACCAGCAGGAAAGGAGCACCAGGCAACCGAGGAAAAACAGCGACATACATCAGAAACATAGCCTAGACCAAAAGAAACCAAACGGCAAGGAAGATCTAAGGCTGAGCAGACGGCCCAAGCCTAGAAGGCGAGGCCGGCCTGTCGGATGAGGGGCGATGGACACGGAAATGGAGAGACTCGAAATGAGTAGCCATTGTAGTGACAACAACCTGTAGTGATTCCATCATCTTGTTATGTTCTTGCATGGTATGATCGCTGAAACTCATATTGGACTAAAGGCCGTGGAATCCATCGTGCATTGCATTTCGAATATCCGTGAAATCGCGAGTGATGGAATGACGAAGAGCACGAACCTCACCAAGCAAATCAAAATCATCACGACCGGTCGACGGGGTAACTGGAGTGCTAGGGGAAGCCTCGAAGTGTGAATTACGCTTCCGAATAGGAATACGACCACGAGCTCGAGAAGATAACCCTGGGGTACGGGTGTTGGGAGTGGTACGGGTGCTAGGAGTGGTACAGGGTCGGGGAGAGCGGGTACGGGTGCGGGGAGAACGAGACATGAAGCGAGTAGTAGGACGAGAGGGGATGGGAGAGGTGTCATGGGGAGAGGCATTGGCATCGTCGTCAGGCTCGAAAGTTGTCACGCCCCGCTTCCCAGTATACTTGGGGGGGGGGGGGGGGGGGGGCGAGAACGCGAGTGGGTCCGCATGTGCTTAAAGCAAAGAAGAGGTACTTATTTTTTCTCCCTTCTTTGACTTAAGCACACTAGGCGTAATTTTAGCGAAGGCAGGTCTCTGCACGCGAATTTCTCAGAAACAGCACAAATATTTATTACATTACAATACCAGCGTCCACAGTAAACACACAAACAATTAAGGCCTAGCATGGCCGTACAATCTGCTGAAAACAAACACACCTGAAAATAAAAATACAAATAATAAACTGAAATATAAATGTCCCGCTTTAGTCTTCTACAGGGAGGATCTCAGTGTCCTCGTAAGTCTGGTCCGCGGTGTCCACCTCTAAGATGGGATCCTCAAAAGTAGGGTTAATCGGTCCATATTTTACACCTTTTTTCTGCATGTTTTCACGCCATTTCGATTGCTCATATTGCGATTTTCACGAGTATTCGACGATATTGCGTTACTTTTCACTATTTCTTGTTTTTGTCGGATTTCAGGAAATATGGAGCGATCGGGAGCAAAAACGAGCTTAAAGAACTTGCACGCATAACGGAGCATCGCTCATGGACTTATTGAGGACCTATCAGCGATAGAAGACGGGTGGAAGAAGAAAGAACGTCGTAGGAGCGACGGGGAAGCGAAAAGATGAAGTTTGGGCATTTTCAGCATGCCACTCGGCCGAGTGAAGGACTCACTCGGTTGAGGAAAGAAGCCCACTCGGCCGGCCAGATCGGACACGCAATTACTTGAAGATTAGCATGCACTCGGCCGAGTGACGACATCCCACTCGGCCGAGTATGGAGACACCACTCGACCGAGTGGCACACGAACGACGGCACCCAAAAGACCAGACTTACTGTAATCCGTCAGTCGACTACGAGCTCCGACTCGGCCGAGTACCAAAACCCCCTCGGCCGAGTGACATTTGCCACTCGGCCGAGTGATGCCGAGGACACACAGCGCCCAGAATTTCAGACCGCCTCTTATTCTTTTGAAATCTGCTATCATTCCAGCCATCAAAGTATTTTTCTCATATTGTTTATGGATAGTCGACTTCATGAAGATTCCAACGCCGCCAAGAACGCACAAATCGGAGGTCGGATGAAATCTGGGGAATTTCTGCAAGTCGACGCTGCAGTGCTGGAATTCTCACTCGGCCGAGTGAGCTTTTCCCACTCGGCCGAGTCGTAACTTGCCCAGAATCCAAGTTGTACGCAGACTGTGTTTTGGGAGCGGGGTTCAGAGGTTTTTTGGGGGAGTTTTGCTAGGGTTTTTGGGGGCTATTTAAGGGGGTTTGTAGCCGTCATTGAGGAAGTCCCCACATGTTTTCTTAGAGTTATTTTTAGAGGTTAGGCCATGCCCTAGGCCCCCTCTTGGATCTAAAAGCTTGTATTTTGGATTGAAGATCTTCATCAAGCTAAGTATTTTGTTCTTATTGTTTGAATCTTTGTTTTGATATCTTTATATATGCAAGCAATGTTTTTTATCGATTTCTCTATCGTTATTGCTATGCTTGAGTAGATTTGATGTTCTAGGGCATGTGGATGAACTCTATGGATCTAATTTCAGATTTGTGATGAATGAATTTCTAAATTGCTAGAATTGCTAGGAGGTTAGGTTGTGATCGATTTATTACGGATAGATAGGGATTTCCATCGATTGGGGTTTGCAAGAGATTGGATTCTAATCGATGGGAAGGCCTAGATATTCGATTTAGGTTTATAATCGAGATTCTCTAGACTTGGTTTGCAAGAGATTGGACCAAAGCTAGGATTTTTATTATAAATCTATACCCATATTCATTTGCAAGAGATTGGGCGAATACGAACTATCATAACCTAGATCGTAACTCGAGTTTGCACGAGAGTGGGCTCAAGGGGCGATTGAATGATGATGTTGATCCTAATGCTAGTGGCTTAGGCTAGGATTTGCAAGAGATTGGGCCATATCCTAGGGTTGCTATAGACCAGCAATAGCGCGAGAGCGTGAGCTTGGTTCTATATTCAGTTACGACTAGTTCACCTCAATGCAAGTCTAGTAATATTGAGATTCACTATTCACAATGATGCAGGACGATCCGTAGTGGGGATTCCCTAGCTCTAGACACTTCTATTATATTATATTTGAGTCGATATTTGACCGACTTCTTTATCACCAACACCGACATCCACCACCATTTCCATTATATCATTCCATAACCATCTCCACCAATAAAACATTCGTAGTCAAACCAACCTAGGATAGATTGGAGCCAACACCACCTCCTCGTGTTCGATACCCGCTCGCCACTTTACCGTGCGCTTGCGGTAACACTACAATCGTTCTCCGGGTGTATATCCACGGGGCCGACCAAGTTTTCGGTTGTGCTTTTGGGTTACATTTTGGAGCGACCAAGTTTTTGGCGCCGTTGCCGGGGAGGTGTTTCCCGTTGGGTGCCAATTTGTCACAATTAGGTTGATTAGACTACAAAAAAAATTTAACAAACAGGAAATTTTCACCCCGCCACCATTACTACCATTTCTATATTCTTTTGTGCCACTGATATTTTTCTCCAGGTATTTATCTTTGTTTATCAGGTGTTATGGATGGTATTATGTGGACCACAGATTTTGAGGAGGAAGCATTTCAGAACTTATTGGAGGGCCTCTTGGAGTCAGTGAGGTTCACCGGTTCAGAGAGCATTACAGCACGTGATGCATTTGATCTACGATTTGCAGATTTTGTTATGAAGCATGTTTCAGCTGCAGGAACAATTGAGGAGGACATACATGTCAGTCTTGAGGGTGATAGATTAAATTTTTGGATTGCTCGCGGGCGTTCCCCTCCACATGATGCTTCTCCATAAGTTGACACACATGAGCAGCCATCATCACCATGCCAGAGAGAGCCTACATTGACAGTTCACGAGGAGGCATCACATGCGGAGCCAGAGCATTACATTACTGAGGCAGCACTTTGGGACGAGGGCAACTTCATTCAGATAAATCCAGAGTCTTGCCCACCTGCAGTTGAGCTTCCGCAGCCACCTCTACCTTCCACTGAGGTTGTAATTATATGGACCACACATTTTTATGCGTATCTGGATGAGATTCTTGGACGGCAGGCTGAGGACATTGATGCTTCCACATCTGAGGAGACATCGGTACCAGGCACAGATGCAGCCACTTCTGATGAGAGAACTGCGATGAGATACTCAGGGTGTGTTGCTACAGAGCCGGGTTTCACCGTCGTCACTCCCCCACCCATAGACACAGCTAGTCCATACGATGAGTGGATGGATGTAGATGATTCAGATGGAGAAGACATTGATGTTATTTACCTCGCAGAGCCGAAGCATGCTTTTGAGGAGGCCTTACACACGGAGCCAGAGCTTATCACCAAGGAGGTCGTGCATCGGGACGAGGACACAGCCATTCATGAGGATCCCGAGCACTACCCTCCTCCATTAGAGCTTCCGCAACCACCTCATCCTTCCACTGACGTAGAGGACTATCCCACAGAGCTTACTGCTCCCACTCAGGGAGATATTTTTACCCACTCCATTTCTGAATCATGCATTCCATTCGATATTTATTTTGATTCAGATATTTTTGACACGTCATACCTTTTGCAGCACACATACGATTATGGACCGAAGGTATGCTTGGACGTGTCACAGTTTGACGAGCCTATCGAGGAAGTCCACACCTATGATCTAGATTTACCTGAGCAGCATAGAGAAGACACCGTGGAGACAGCTATCACGGCACGTGAGGGTATTGGATTATTTCCAGGGAAGTATCGTCCACCATTATTTATTCCATACATTTCTATAGACGATCCTCTTTGGGATACTTTTATTATGAGGGTGAATTTTTTGCAGCGAACTGATGCATCCTATTCTCTGCAGGGTACAGGCGGAGTCCTTGTGGGAATACTGGAGGATGCATTGCTGGAGTTCGTTGGAGTCCGTGGACATACGCGCCTGGCGGAGCCACAGAAAGAGCAGTTGGAGCAGTTGCCTGCACCGGCAAAGATACTGGATCCGCCTTTTGCTATAGGTGATATCAATCCAGTAGTGTAGAAATTTTTATGCTTTCAATAAACCCGAATCCTCTCGACAGCGAGGGGACCGTATAGATTTGATTGAATAAATATCTCCTCATATGACGGCCACAATAATCATTTACACCCCAAACCCATTATATATATTGATTACCCTCTTTATATTTTGATGTGTCATATCCTTTTTGCTCACCACATTCGAGCATTTCTTTCAAGTGAAACCTTACTTTCTTATTCATTTGACTTGATCACGCTTTGCAAAGCCATGACATTTTTGATCGAGTCATTTGAATAGGATTGTTTGGTATAAGCTTGGGGGAAAGCGCTCTCATGCATCATTGCATGTGCATGTAGTTGCATTAGGATTTCATGTCATTCATTTCATCATTTTTCATTCACCCCCTTATTATTATCGTTGTTCCTCATATTCTTTCATTATGATCACATTGAGGACAATGTGAAGTTTAAGCTTGGGGGAGTGCATTTCCATGCCATTTAGATGCATTAGTTGCATTTTTTACTTTATTTTAGGGTTTTTAGAATTTTTCAAAATTTTTGCATCATCTTTTTGATTTTTTCAATCTTATTTTCCTTTTATGTGTGTTCATGCATCATATTGTGTGCTTGTTTCTCTTTTCTTTCCTCTCTTTTATTTTTTCTTATTTCTTTATTTTCCTTTCTCTTCTTTTGCTAGATGCATTCCTTATGATGATATCTCTTATTGCTTTAGCAACCATCACGATGCTTATTATTCCTTGCCATGCTACTTAGAGTATTCCATAGTCTTGCTATTCACATGTGCTTGCAAATCTATTTCTTTTGATGATTTCTCTACATGAATGCATGATATTAATTGAAACTGAATGCATGGATTAGTGTTTAGTATGCTTTTGTTGGAAATGCACCAAGATTCACGCATCATTAGTATATCTGAAGCATCAGTTTTATTGTCTTATTCACCTTCTGTTGCATGCCTGATATGATTGTGCGCTTTACCGCTTGACTTCACTTTTTATTGAGATGATTGAGAATATCCATGCTTACATATTAGTTTTAGTTGAAGTATTATTTTATTGAACCGTTCGTGCACATCTTAGAGTGAACCGAGTGTTACATTATTTCTTTCTCCACATATATCTTTTTATTCTCTACATGTCACTTGAGTTCACCTCCTAAAGCTACTTATATCGCATCTATTTCCCAAAAATCCCCACAAAAGAAAAAGTTAGCTCCAAAAAGTCCAAAAAGCCAAAAAGGAGCCAAAATCCAAAAATACAAATCAAATTGCTCCTACAAAAATCCAAGAAGAAAAATGAGAAACAAAGTCCAAAAGAAAAAAAAATATTTCTCTATCTCATTGTTGGAGCCACAAAATACTTGAGAAAACCAAGGCAAAAATCCCATTTTCCACTATCATATTCCTTTAGATGCGATGCCTCAAGCTAAGCTTGGGGGGGTTGAATTCATTTGACCATATGAGTGAGTACGACATTAGAGTGGAGAGGTGCACGAATGGGGAAGTTTGATATTGCTGAAACTTAGCAAAATACATTAGTTATGGAGATTTCTTATGAATCGATATAAATATGTGAATGCCATGATTTATTCCATTCTCCATTGCATGTTTGGCGTGATTCTTATATGCTTATGTTATAACTTTTGATTGAAAAGTGCATTGCCAACATTTGTATATTAAATCCTATAAAATGCGTGACGTGGATATGAATTGATTGTATGAATTTAGAGAATCCCTTTTGTTGTTCTTAAAAGCTTGCAAGTACCATGTTTATGTAAGATATGAAATCTTTATAGCATGATATTCGTATTTTCTGAGTTATCGTGATGTGTAGCTTTGGCTTGAGATCTGAGAGAATAATCTAGCGACCCCTTCCACCTCGTGTTCTTTCTTTTTCATTTCATTTTCTTTATTTTCATCTCCTGAGTTCGTCTCTCTACTTATCTTCCTCGAGGAAGAGTAAGAGGTAAGCTTGGGGGATTTTGATCGGTCCATATTTTACACCTTTTTTGCATGTTTTCACGCCATTTCGATTGCTCATATTGCGATTTTCACGAGTATTCGACGATATTGCGTTACTTTTCACTATTTCTTATTTTTGTCGGATTTCAGGAAATATGGAGCGATCGGGAGCAAAATGAGCTTAAAAGACTTGCACGCATAACGGAGCATTGCTCATGTACTTATTGAGGACCTATCAGCGATAGAAGACGGGTGGAAGAAGAAAGAACGTCGTAGGAGCGACGGGGAAGCGAAAAGATGAAGTTTGGGCATTTTCAGCAAGCCACTCGGCCGAGTGAAGGACTCACTCGGTCGAGAAAAGAAGCCCACTCGGCCGGCCAGATCGGACACACAATTACTTGAAGATTAGCGTGCACTCGGCCGAGTGACGACATCCCACTCGCCCGAGTGGCACACGAACGACGTCACCCAAAAGACCAGACTTACTGTAATCCGTCAGTCGACTACGAGCTCCGACTCGGCCGAGTACCAAAAACCCCTCGGCCGAGTGACATTTGCCACTAGGCCGAGTGATGCCGAGGACACACAGCGCCCAGAATTTCAGACCGCCTCTTATTCTTTTGAAATCTGCTATCATTCCAGCCATCAAAGTATTTTTCTCATATTGTTTATGGATAGTAGACTTCATGAAGATTCCAACGCCGCCAAGAACGCACAAATCGGAGGTCGGATGAAATCTGGGGAATTTCTGCAAGTCGACGCTGCAGTGCTGGAATTCTCACTCGGCCGAGTGAGCTTTCCCCACTCAGCCGAGTCGTAACTTGCCCAGAATCCAAGTTGTACGCAGACTGTGTTTTGGGAGCGGGGTTCAGAGGTTTTTTGGGGGAGTTTTGCTAGGGGTTTTGGGGGCTATTTAAGGGGGTTTGTAGCCGTCATTGAGGAAGTCCCCACATGTTTTCTTAGAGTTATTTTTAGAGGTTAGGCCATGCCCTAGGCCCCCTCTTGGATCTAAAAGCTTGTATTTTGGATTGAAGATACTCATCAAGCTAAGTATTTTGTTCTTATTGTTTGAATCTTTGTTTTGATATCTTTATATATGCAAGCAATGTTTTTATCGATTTCTCTATCGTTATTGCTATGCTTGAGTAGATTTGATGTTCTAGGGCATGTGGATGAACCCTATGGATCTAATTTCAGATTTGTGATGAATGAATTTCTAAATTTCTAGAATTGCTAGGAGGTTAGGTTGTGATCGATTTATTACGGATAGATAGGGATTTCCATCGATTGGGGTTTGCAAGAGATTGGATTCTAATCGATGGGAAGGCCTAGATATTCGATTTAGTTTTATAATCGAGATTCTCTAGACTTGGTTTGCAAGAGATTGGACCAAAGCTAGGATTTTTATTATAAATCTATACCCATATTCATTTGCAAGAGATTGGATGAATACGAACTATCACAACCTAGATCGTAACTCGAGTTTGCACAAGAGTGGGCTTGAGGGGCGATTGAACGATGATGTTGATCCTAATGCTAGTGGCTTAGGCTAGGGTTTGCAAGAGATTGGGCCCTATCCTAGGGTTGCTATAGACCGGCAATAGCGCGAGAGCGTGAGCTTGGTTCTATATTCAGTTACGACTAGTTCACCTCAATGCAAGTCTAATAATATTGAGATTCACTATTCAAAAAGATGCATGACGATCCGTAGTGGGGATTCCCTAGCTCTAGACACTTCTATTATATTATATTTGAATTGATATTTGACCGACTTCTTTATCACCGACACCGACATCCACCACCATTTCCATTATATCATTCCATAACCATCTCCACCAATAAAAGATTCGTAGTCAAACCAACCTAGGATAGATTGGAGCCAACATCACCTCCTCGTGTTCGATACTCGCTCGCCACTTTACCGTGCGCTTGCGGTAAAACTACAATCGTTCTCCGGGTGTATATCCACGGGGCCGACCAAGTTTTCGGCTGTGCTTTTGGGTTACATTTTGGAGCGACCAAGTGTCCTCAAGGTACTCTGTCTCTGAACATAACATATATTTAATAAAACATTGAAATATATGTCAGCGATAAGCTCGGCAAGATATTTAAAGTAATGAAACGAGGAACAATTAGAAAAGGACAAAAGAGCGTTAGTACACAGTTATGAATAATAAGTGCAGAAAAGTAAAGTACAAGCATGCATGAGTTTTGCAGTTTTAAAGGTAAAGCAGTTGTAAGTTGAGTATTTGTGCTCGTGATAAGTCCATGTCCGAGTAGGTATTGTTCTTGATACACCCTATCATCGGGGGTTTACCGTGACGCTTCTTGCCATTCCAACCTGGAATATGGTCAAGCTGCTTACCTCCGTTAGTGTGGTTTTGGAGGTGGCTGTAAGGTGTTCAAGAAACAATTACGGACTCTACTACATAAACCAACCCCACCCAAGGTGTACCGCCCTCTACTGGAACACGAGCCAGACTAGTCATATGTGACCCTACTGGAACACGAGCCAGACTAGTCACACATGACCTGACGGGAGTAGCCAACTAGGCTCTTTGTGTATGTTTATTTACTGATTGAGTTTCACCCCATCTGTAGTCGATGGTTTCACTCCGTCTGTAGTCGATGGTTTCACCCCGTCTGTAGTCGATGGTTTCACCCCGTCTGTATTCGATGGTCATACCCCATCTGTATTCGATGGTCATCACTTGTGTATTTTTAACATACTCGTTTTTCCCAATTAGTTTAGCTTGTTAACATGCAGATGGCGAAAGCAGTCCAATTAAGTAAAAAAGACAATAAGCGAAGTGAAACATAATATCCGGCTACCAGAATTTGACAAGCACATTGAAATCAGGTTTAGCGCTAAGTTTGAACGGCCAGATCTGCAATTCATTACTAGAAATACTTGCCTTGACGTGGGTGTGGGTGTTCAGATGGTGGTAACATGATGCACATTTTATCTGCATAAATTAAATTGCGACATAAGTTTAATAGTTACCAACCCGTTTAAATTAACTTACTAAAAGTAGCATTTTCTTGAGGGAACTGACATCAACTTACTAACTTTAATTAATACTTAATTATTAACTTAAAATAAGTTATATAACTTTAAAATACAACTTTTAAAATAAGTTAACTAACTTCCATAACTTTAAATCAAAGCAACTATAACTTAGCTTATTAAACTTACTAAAAGAATTTAATAACTTAACCATTCACTTTTCCAATAACTTAATTAATACAATAGCTTTACTATAAAACTTTAGGCTGAATAATAACATTTAACATAATTTTTAAAATAATACCTTTAAAAAAACTTAACTTATTAATTATAATTTTAACTTTAAAAACTTAATCTAAAACTTACTAACTTAATTTAAATAACTTAATTATAATAACTATTTACTTATATCTATAATTACTCATATAATAATAAACAAACTTACACTTATAATAACCCCCCTTCTCTCTCTCTCCCTCCGTATGTCTCTTATTCCCCTCTTTTTTTTGTTCTCTGCAGGCGATCGGAGGGCGGCTAAGGGGCGGCGTGATCGGCATGGATCGGAGCGGCACGTCGGATTGAGGCGGGGGCAAGCGGTTACGGCGACAAGGGCGGCGTGCAGCGGGGCGGGCGGATCCGGGGTGATCGCTGCGGCGACGATCGGCGTAAGGGGCGGTCGGGCACGACGTACGGCGGCTGATCGGGGCTTCAGAGGGTCACGACGACGGGGATCCGATGGCGTAGCGGCGGATCGGAGCCTTGGGGGTGCGGATTGGAGATCGGAGCGGCGATCGCGTGGCGACGGCTCCAGGGCTTCGGATCGGAGGCGATCGCGATGGTTGGTGGTCGGTGGTCGGGGAGCGGCCTGAGAACGGCGACGGCTGATTTGTGTTGGATTTGGGATTCTGTTATTGGGTTGTTTTATGATTCTTGGGTTGTTTGGGTTTCAATTCTGTTTTGGTTTTGGGTTGTAAAGAGATGGTGGAGGCTGGTTTGAATGGGGGAGAGGGATGGTGATGATGGTTTGTTTGTATGGTGGAGGAGGAGGTGGTGATCGATTTGGTGGTGGCGATGGAGATGGTGGTGATGGTGATGTTGGTGTAGGAGGTGGTCGTGGGATGATGTTGCTGGTTCCTGCATGTTGGTTTAAGAACAGGGGGAGGAGAAGGGGAGGAGACAGGTTGAAATGAGTTGGTTGTGTGGTAGGGGAGGAGTGAAAGCTAAGTGTTGGATCTCACCAATTCTTTTGGTGGGAGATGAAGGCAGTGGGGTTTGGGGTTTGATTAGTGTAGGTGGAAGTTGGGGGGTAAAGGTAAAAAGGGATTAGGGTTAGGTTAAAGTAACTAGATAGAAGTACTTAAGAAGACAATGGTAATTACTAGTTTAGAAAAAGATTAGTAAAAGTAAGTTAGTTAAAAGAAATAAGTAAATGGTAAGAGTAATTTGGGAAAAGTAATTTAGTAAAAATAAATTAGTATAAAAGTATTAAGTTAATTAAAATTAACTTTTTAGTTAAAAGTGATTAAAATCATTTGGTAGCGAATAGTTAAATAGTAATTAACTCTAAACTAAAAGTAATTAGCTAATTAGAAATTTTAAAAATAATTACGATCACGCTATGGTAAAACCGAAAATAGCGACGCGCTCGCGTCGACGTGCGGACGAAGGACCACTCGGACGAAAAGAACTGAATGAACGTAGTAAAAGGAACACATGCACACCAATTAAAATACGACTAGGAAAAACAGGCCGTTACATCCTACCCTCCTTAGAATAATTCCGTCCTCGGAATTTAGAAGATCGTTAATTGCCTAAGCAATTTAAACGATCGAAAGGAAGGCTTGATGAATGATTACGACATAGGAAAATAAGTTGTTACTAACATGAAATATAATGTGACATCACAGCATCAAGAAAGCAAGAGATGATGTCATGTATGAATACATACTATTGACATCACCATAACTTCCGTAACTAATTTCAAAACCTAGTATCATCACCATGGTTACTTCCGATTAACCAAGTAGCTAAAATATAAAGTAAGGGCGTTACTTGAAAATGATAGTTATGATGATGATGACATCTGTTCGAACTTGGAACCAGAGGTGATAAGTCAGTAGCAAGCTATTTTAAACACACCAAAAAGATGAACATAACGTCTAAAATTTTCAACTCATATAAATGATGACTACATGGTCTTAATCATGTAAATCATCGCCATAGCATACATAAACGTAAGGGCTTAACCTAGTGTATCCGTGCGGTTACAACTTAACCATCCGAACACAAAGGACTTCATCTGCCACGCTACCAATTCTCGAGGGTCAAGATCATCGCTACTACTTCTTCCAACAATCTCAATAACATCCAACAAGAAGTCAACATCCTAGCCGTCTCCCAAATCCGAGCACAAGACCGACATTCAACTTCAACACCTAAGGCCAAAAGCAAGCCAATGCTCAATCCCAATGATACTGCTGGCCAATACCATTGGTCGACATCTACGGTTATCACCATCAGTCCTAAGCAATTCAATGACCAAAAACTCACGAACCAACAAACACAAAGGAGCGACCCTAAGATGGAATCGAAGCGGGGCAGCTCGAGGGTGAAGAACCAGAAAAAGGAGCTCCAAAGAATACCAAGAGCGGCGGGTTCCCAATATCCCCACCACACGGTAATAGCGAGGGCGGCGGCGAGGGCTGTCGCTAAGCCCAACAATCCCCAAGGTCGTCGGCGGGCCATCGGCGGATGTCGATCCATGGCGGTGAGGTGCGACGGTTGCGACTGCGAGACGTGGCGGGGGCCTCCGGGATGGAGCGAAGCTGGCGGGGTTTCGGGTGAGGCCGGAGGAGCTCAGGCGAGAGGGGCAAGGTGGAGGTGATGTTGGGAGAAGGGGGAAGCCGTGGGATGGCTTGGTGAGGAAGGAGAGGGAGTTTAAAAAGAGGAAAAAAGGGGTGAGGGTTTAAAGGGGGTGCCGAAAGTCATGATAGGGTAGGGTAGGCTAGGTTAGGCGGAAACAGGGCTCGAGGAGGAGAATGAAGACAAAAAGGCAATACTGAGGGGGGTGGTAGGTGGGAAAAGAATTCAAACCCATGGAAAAGCTGGGTAAAGATGAAAGTAGGGTTAGAACAGAAATACGAGCCCAAGAAGATGAAAAGACGCAACAGCCTACGCTTGCACGTCACGTTTGACTCGTCTCAGGATCTCCAGCACCATCCTTCTTCTTGACCAAAAGAACTGGCGCACTCCAAGGAGATACGCTGGGATGAATCAATCCCTTCTGCAACAGGTCATCGAGTTGTTTCCGAAGTTTCTCTAGTTCAGCAGGAGCCATGTGATAAGGAGCCTTCGAAATAGGTCGAGTGTTCGGCATAAGGTCGATAGTAAATTCCAAAGCTCTATCAGGCAGTAATCCCAAAATATCTTCAGGAAATACGTCTGCAAAGTCTCGAACCACTCTAGGTCTCTTAGGCTCAACCTGCATCGATGCAATGATTAGTTCGTTCGGCTTGGCCTGAAACTTGATAGGCCCAAGTGAACGGTCTCCGCTCATGAATTCAAACACAAGATGATCAGGGATTTCAAACACTACTTTCTTGTTGTGGCAATCGATAGTAGCGTAGAAATTTTCTAACCAATCCATGTCAAATATCACATCGAAGTTTGACATGTCGACTATCATAAAGTCTGCGAACAACTCGTGTCCACAAATCACTATAGGACAAGATCGACAGCCAGTAGAAGCCTTCACTACTCCACTTGTAGTAGTGATGCTCAAGCGATTTGGTAGAGAGTCTACATGAATAGGATGTTTCTCTACAAATCCTCGGGATATGAAGCAGTGAGTGGCTTCCGAATCAAAAAGAGATAGGGCTGGATGGGAGGCTATCAATACAACACATAGTGCATAAGAAGTATCTTAGCAAAAGATAAGAAGTAACCCATGCATATAATATAATCACTATAAAAGAAGGGTTGAAGTAATACCTGAAATCACTTGTCCATCCGACTCGGCCTTCGCGGCTGTCATGGTGAAAATCTGGCGTTTCGGCTGGTTATGCCTTACCAATGTGAAATCCTTCTGCTGTGGAGCCAGAGGTGGTCCATGAGTAGTTGTTGGCTTTTTGGTGCGGCGAGTGCAGTCTCTGGCAATATGCGCTGATGCTCCACATATCAGGCATTGTCTCAGCAGCACCCGACAGTCCTTCTTGACATGCCCTTGTCGGTTACAATGGTGGCACTTCATCTGATATCGGTTGTTGACTGGGGGTGCGGACCTTTTAAATAGTGCAGTTTGTATTGGTTCAAGAGCATCGCTTGTTGGTTCCTCAGGATGCTTACTCCCCCAACTTGGGCTGTCTCTCGAAGTTTATCTACACCCACGTGGTTACGTGTTGCTCCCAGTATTTCCTCATCGGGTGTTAGATCGGCAGATGTCCTTGGCGTTTGGGCGTTGTAGATTAAACCTTGACTCGACTGGAACGCTTGGTCTTTAGAATCTCTGACCAGATGAGGAGCGAAACGATTGAGTACAGAGAGTAATCGAGTTTGGAGTTCCATCATTTCTCTTACGAGTCCCACGATCTCGTTGTAGGCGTCACCATTTCTATTACGATTGTTGGGTTGATCTGCCATGCTGCAATCAAACAAGTAAATATTTGTGTACTAGTTTACCTAAACGATCTGGTTAGTAATAATATTTATACTATTCTTGAAGTGTCTCGCAGAGTGCAAGAGGACCCGCGTGGTCCATCACTACAACCTGTCACGCCCCGCTTCCCAGTATACTTGGGGGTGAGAACACGAGCGGGGCTGCATGTGCTTAAAGCAAAGAAGAGGTACTTATTTTTTTCTCCCTTCTTTGACTTAAGCACACTAAGCGTAATTTTAGCGAAGGCAGGTCCCTGCACGCGAATTTCTTAGAAACAGCACAAATATTTATTACATTACAATACCAGCGTCCAAATTAAACACACAAACAATTAAGGCCTAGCATGGCCGTACAATCTGCTGAAAACAAACACACCTGAAAATAATAATACAAATAATAAACTGAAATATAAATGTCCCACTTTAGTCTTCTGCAGGGAGGATCTCAGTGTCCTCGTAAGTCTGGTCCGTGGTGTCCACCTCTAAGATGGGATCCTCAAAATAGGGTCCTCAAGGTACTCTGTCTCTAAACCTAACATATATTTCATAAAACATTGAAATATATGTCAACGATAAGCTCGGCAAGATATTTAAAGTAATGAAACGAGGAACAATTAGAAAAGGACAAAAGAGCGTTAGTACAAAGTTATGAATAATAAGTGCCGAAAAGTAAAGTACATGCATGCATGAGTTTTGCAGTTTTAAAGGTGAAGCAGTTGTAAGTTGAGTATTTGTGCTCATGATAAGTCCATGTCTGAGTAGGTATTGTTCTTGATACACCCTATCATCGGGGGTTTACCGTGACGCTCCTTGCCATTCCAACCTGGAATATGGTCAAGCTGCTTACCTCCGTTAGTGCGGTTTTGGAGGTGGCCGTAAGGTGTTCAAGAAACAATTACGGACTCTACTACATGAACCAACCCCACCCAAGGTGTACCGCCCTCTACTGGAACACGAGCCAGACTAGTCACACATGACCTGATGGAAGTAGCCAACTCGGCTCTTTGTGTATGTTTATTTACTGATTGAGTTTCACCCCATCTATAGTCGATGGTTTCACCCCGTCTGTATTCGATGGTTATACCCCATCTGTATTCGATGGTCATCACTTGTGTATTTGTAACATACTCGTTTTTCCCAATTAGTTTAGCTTGTTAACATGCAGATGGCGAAAGCAGTCCAATTAAGTAAAAAGACAATAAGCGAAGTGAAACATAATATCCGGCTACCAGAATTTGACAAACACATTGAAATCAGGTTTAGCGCTAAGTTTGAACGACCAGATCTGTAATTCATTACTAGAAATACTTGTCTTGACGTGGGTGTGGGTGTTCAGATGGTGGTAACGTGATGCACGTTTTACCTGCATAAATTAAATTACGACATCAGTTTAATAGTTATCAACCCGTTTAAATTAACTTACTAAAAGTAGCATTTTCTTGAGGGAACTGACATCAACTTACTAACTTTAATTAATACTTAATTATTAACTTAAAATAAGTTATATAACTTTAAAATACAACTTTTAAAATAAGTTAACTAACTTCCATAACTTTAAATCAAAGCAACTATAACTTAGCTTATTAAACTTACTAAAAGAATTTAATAACTTAACCATTCACTTTTCCAATAACTTAATTAATACAATAGCTTTACTATAAAACTTTAGGCTGAATAATAACATTTAACTTAATTTTTAAAATAATACCTTTTAAAAAAACTTAACTTATTAATTATAATTTTAACTTTAAAAACTTAATCTAAAACTTACTAACTTAATTTAAATAACTTAATTATAATAACTATTTACTTATATCTATAATTACTCATATAATAATAAACAAACTTACACTTATAATAACCCCCCCTTCTCTCTCTCTCTCCCTCCCTCCGTATGTCTCTCGTTCCCCTCTTTTTTTGTGTTCTCTGCCGGTGATCGGAGGGCGGCTAAGGGGCGTCGCGATCGGCGTGGATCGGAGCGGCACGGCGGATCGAGGCGGGGGCGGGCGGTTACGGCGGCAAGGGCGGCGTGCATCGGGGCGGGCGGATCCGGGGTGATCGCGGCGGCGACGATCGGCGTAAGGGGCGGTCGGGCACTGCGTACGGCGGCTGATCGGGGCTTCAGGGGGTCACGATGGCGGGGATCCGATGGCGTAGCGGCGGATCGGAGCCTTGGGGGTGCGGATTGGAGATCGGAGCGGCGATCGCGTGGCGACGGCTCCAGGGCTTCGGATCGGAGGCGATCGCGATGGTCGGTGGTCGGTGGTCGAGGAGCGGCCTGAGAACGACGACGGCTGATTTGTGTTGGATTTGGGATTCTGTTATTGGGTTGTTTTGTGATTCTTGGGTTGTTTGGGTTTCAATTCTGTTTTGGTTTTGGGTTGTAAGGAGATGGTGGAGGCTGGTTTGAATGTGGGAGATGGATGGTGATGATGGTTTGTTTGTATGGTGGAGGAGGAGGTGGTGATCGATTTGGTGGTGGCGATGGAGATGGTGGTGATGGTGATGTTGGTGTAGGAGGTGGTCGTGGGATGATGTTGCTGGTTCCTGCATGTTGGTTTAAGAACAGGGGAAGGAGGAGAAGGGGAGGAGACAGGTTGAAATGAGTTGGTTGTGTGGTAGGGGAGGAGTGAAAGTTAAGTGTTGGATCTCACCAGTTCTTTCGGTGGGAGATGTAGGCAGTGGGGTTTGGGGTTTGATTAGTGTAGGTGGAAGTTGGGGGAAGGTAAATGGTAAAAGTAAAAAAGGATTAGGGTTAGGTTAAAGTAACTAGATAGAAGTAATTAAGAAGACAATGGTAATTACTAATTTAGAAAAAAGATTAGTAAAAATAAGTTAGTTAAAAGAAATAAGTAAATGGTAAGAGTAACTTAGGAAAAGTAATTTAGTAAAAATAAATTAGTATAAAAGTATTCAGTTAATTAAAATTAACTTTTTAGTTAAAAGTGATTAAAATCATTTAGTAGCCAATAGTTAAATAGTAATTAACTCTAAACTAAAAGTATTAGCTAATTAGAAATTTTAAAAATAATTACGATCACGCTATGGTAAAACCGAAAATAGCGACGCGCTCGCGTCGACGTGCGGACGAAGGACCACTCGGACGAAAAGAACTAAATGAACGCAGTAAAAGGAACACATGCACAACAATCAAAATACAACTAGGAAAAACAGGTCGTTACAAAAAGTGTCAGAAATTACTAACTGCATATGGGTTAGGGTCTCAGAATTGAAGTCGACTGGGTTAAAGAGCGGGACTGAATTTGCAAAAGGAATCTGAAATGCCTCTAAGATCCTAGTGATTAGGCAAGACAGGAAAATATGAGAGCGAACTGGTTTGGCCAACGAGTCCAATAGAATAGAACCCCAATCAACGAGAAGCTCTCCCATCAAGGCATACAACCAACGAGCGGTTTTTGTACTCTCGTAATTGAGGGAACCTATTTTCGGGGCGAGATTAGAGAGGATGATCTTAACCATCATTCTAGCCTGGGGATGGAGAGTGGCAGCGGATCTTTTTGGGTGGAAATCGGGGGACAGAAGGAGTTTAATGGCCGGGTCAACGAGGGTTTTGGGGAGAGGCTGAATATGGGTCGATGGTAAATTCAGAATCAGAGAAAGCATCGGGCCATTCAGCCGAAAATAGAAGCCATTGACGATTGTGGTGATCGAAAGCATACCAGCCTGCTTGGAGGAATACAAATTCGCATAGAATTCTCGGACGAGAGAAGGGAAGTAGTGAGTGCGGTTCGCAGTCGACCAAAGAGCGACCAGGCCGGCGGATTGGAGGGGGCCGAAAATCTTGGAGAAACCGTGATCAGCGAAGTCCACGTGGCGTTCCGGATGAAAGGGAAGATTCTCCATGAGGCGAAACTGCTGGGTTACTGCCGGAGAACGGAAAAAAGCGGGAGAGGCCGTCGCAACGAAGTCGAGGGTCGGGGATCCATAGGGTTTGAGGGCTTCGGAGGGCCGAACGAGGAGAGAGAATCGAAAATAGCGACGGGGAGGTTGAATTTGTGGGCGGCGCCGGCGAGATTTTGGGTGAGGCCGGCGAAATCGGGATAGGGCGACGGCGATGTGAGAAGGTCAGGTGATTTGGGGAAAGGGGGGCTTCGGGAAACGAGAGAGGAAATGAAGTTGGCCTGGGGAGATATTTGTGGAAATTGAGAGTCCCTAGGTACGAATTAAATAGAAAAAATAATCAGTTAGGGAAGTTTTTGGAACTGAAAGAATTCCAATCGGCAGAACAGTTGGGAAAACTGATCAAATTTTAAAAAATGAAAGGATGGGTGCCTTTTGCGAATGAAAAATGGAGGGAACGGTTAACGAAAATAAGCGGGAAGACGAAGCAGTTACCGAAAAATTAAAATAAATTGTCAATTGGCGACCAATATTGGTGAATTGGTCGATCAATTTCAAAAAATAGCCAAAAAATTTAAAAAAAATTTAGAAAAATTCTAAAAACTATTATAAGAATGTGTCATAAGTCGGATTCACTAATAATCCCTAAATTCATACAAAGCTTAATAAAAGTCTCTTCTTTCAATGGTTTAGTCAAAATATCAGCAGTCTGATGTTCAGTAGCTATAAATTTAGGAACAATATCTCCTTTCTGAACATGATCATCTAGAAAATGATGACGTACATCAATATGTTTAGTACGAGAATGATGCACAGGATTTTTAGAAAGATTAATAGCACTAGTATTATCACACATAATGGGGCATATGGAGCAATCAATACCATAGTCTGAAATAGTTTGTTTCATCCATAAACTTTGAGCACAGGCTAAACCGGCAGCAATATATTCTGCCTCGGTTGTAGATAATGAAATAGAGTTTTGCTTCTTGCTAAACCAAGAAACTAAAGCATGTCCTAAAAAGTGACATGTACCATTGGTACTTTTACGATCTGATTTGCAACCAGCAAAGTCTGCATCACTATATGATAATAAATCAAATGTGCTTGACTTGGGATAAAATAAACCAAAATCTGAAGTGTGCTTAACATATCTAATAATCCTTTTTACGGCAGTTAGATGTGAAACTTTAGGATCTGCCTGAAAACGTGCACATAAACATACTGAAAACATAATATCTGGTCTACTAGCAGTTAGATAAAGTAAAGAGCCAATCATACCTCTGTAAAGACGTTGATCAACACTCTTACCATTTAAATCTTTGTCGAGAGAAGTAGATGTACTCATTGGAGTACGTTTTTCTGCAGAACTTTCTAAACCAAAACGCTTGATAAGTTCTTCAGAATACTTGCTTTGGTGAATGAAGATTCCTTCCTTCAATTGTTTGATTTGAAGACCGAGGAAGTTATTGAGTTCACCCATGTGACTCATCTCAAATTCTTTCTGCATAATCTTAGAAAAATCTTGATAAAGAGATCCATTAGTAGAACCAAAAATAATATCATCGACATATATTTGAATAATGATTATGTCAGATTTAATGTTTTTAATAAATAAAGTGGAATCTATTTTACCAATAGAATAACCCGAATTTAAAAGATAGCATTTTAAGTCTTTCATACCAAGCACGAGGTCCTTGTTTGAGACCATATAAAGCCTTTTTCAATTTAAAAACATGATTTTCGAAATTTTCATGAATAAAACCTGGAGGTTGTTCAACAAAAACTTCCTCTTTGAGAAAACCATTTAGAAAAGTACTTTTGACATCCATTTGAAATAATTTATAATCTTTAAAACATGCAAATGATAACAACATTCGAATAGACTCAAGACGTGCAACTGGTGCATAGGTTTCATCATAATCAATACCTTCTTCTTGATTATAACCTTGTGCAACCAATCGTGCCTTGTTTCTAATTACCTGACCAGATTCATCCAATTTATTTTTGAATACCCACTTGGTACCAATAATTGAATGATCTATTGGTCTGGGAACTAATTCCCAAACATCATTTCGTTGCAATTGATTGAGTTCTTCCTGCATAGCGATAATCCATGAACTGTCTTCACATGCATCCTTGATGTTCTTTGGTTCAATGGTTGAAAGGAAAGCACAATGCGCCATTTGTTCTATTTGACGACGAGTTCTAACTCCATCTGTAATATCTCTAATGATTAACTCTGATGGATGATTTGGAACTTATGCAAATGTCTTAGGAAGATCCGTATTATCTGAAATAGACTCAACAGAAGGTTTAGTAGCATCAATTTCATCAAGTTTAATATTATCTAAAGAATTAGATAAAGGTAATATAGTCTCTTCATCATCAATGATGGGAGAATTAGATGAGGGGATTTCATTAAAAGTGACATGTAGTGATTCTTCAACTGTTGAAGTTCTTTTGTTATGTACTCTGTAGGCTTTGCTACGTGTTGAGTATCCAACAAAAATACCTTCATCAGATTTTGAATCAAATTTATCAAGTGCATCATTAGTATTAAGAATGAAACATTTACATCCAAACACTTTAAAATATGATACACGAGGAATGCGATTAAAGAATAATTCAAAACAAGTTTTATTAAGCAATGGCCTTATAAGAACTTTATTCATAATGTAACAAGCAGTTGCGACAGCTTCAGCCCAAAAAGATTTTGGTAATTTACTATTACAAAGTATTGTTCTTGCACATTCTCGTAAAGTTCTATTTTTCCTTTCTACTACTCCATTCTGAGGAGGAGCACGAGGAAAATAAAAATTATGAGTAATGCCATTTTCATTACAAAACTTGGTAAACGATTCATTTTCAAATTCTCCCCCATGATCACTACGAATAGTGACAATGTTAGAGGATTTGATCTTTTGTATCTTTTTACAAAATATTGAAAATTCTTCAAACGCATCATTCTTGTTTTGCACGAATATAACCCAATGTATCTTGAATAATCATCAACAATGACAAATGTATATCTACTTCTATTTAAAGAGGCTACTCTTGAAGGACCAAACAAATCCAAGTGTAGAAGTTCTAATGGTCTCTTTGTTGAGATAATGTCCTTTGATTCAAAAGAAGATTTGTGCATTTTTCCTTGTTGACAAGCATCACAAAAATGTTTGTGTTTGAATGAAATATTTGGCATTCCATTTACTAATTTGTGTTTTGAAATATGTGCTAGATTTTTGAAATTAGTGTGTCCAAAACGTTTATGCCATAAAAGTTTATCATCAGATGTAATCATTAAACAATGATTATGAATGATAACAGACATGCATAAGATATAAATGTTATTCTTACGCTTACCACAGAATAAAACAGAAGACATATCAGAATCATAAATGATGCAATCATTTTGTTCAAATACTATTTTGAAGTTTTTATCGCATAACTGACTAATGGAAAGCAAATTGTGTTTCAAACCGTCAACCAGGAGAACATTCTTAATGATAGGCTGATTTGTATTACCAACTGTTTCGGTTCCTATGATTTTGCCTTTGTTGTTGTCACCAAAGGTATCTGTGCCTCCATCTTTATATTTAACGGTTGAAAGCAAGTTGACATTTCCCATCATATGTCTTGAACATCCAATGACCAAAATCCATCTTTCCTTTTTAGGTACCTGAAAGATAAAACATTAAGCATTGGTACCCTTTATTCGAGGGTCCTTGGGATTAGATTTTTGGAAGCCAAACCCAAGTGGAATTTGGCTTTCTCATATAATCACCAGAATGAACAATAGAATGTATATAATGAGAAATATAATTATTTCTATCTTTCAAACATGAATCCTTAGGAACCCATATACTAATCGTAGTAGGTTTCCTATGAGATGGTTTTGAAATGTTAGTAACATTTCTTTGTGAAGAAGAAGTAGGAATGTTTACTTTCTTCGTGTATATGAATGCGTGATTCTTCTTTTGAGGTTTAACAAAAATTGTTTTTCCATAAGAAGAAGAAGTGTTACAAGACTTTGGTGCATCCTTATGAGAATATCCCAGTCCTTGTCTATGATTTGCTGGATATTGAATTTTTAGCAAATCATCGAGATTTGTCTTTCCTTTGTTAAATTTATTAACATTGGATGACATCTCATCGTATTTCATCTTTAGTGATTAAATACTTTTATCCATTTCGGATATTTGTGTATGCAATTCTAGATTCTTAGTTTTGAGAATATCATTCTCTTTACTAAGATCTAAAATTTAAGAAGATGAATTCTCAATATGTATAGAATTTGGTGTAGTGCTTTTAGAAGATGATAATTCTTGATATTTAAGAAGGAGATCATCATTATTCTGTTTCAAAGATTTATGTTGACCATTTAATCTTTTGAAGCGAGAATAGAGATCTTTTAATGCATCTAGTAATTCTTCGTTATTAAAAGAACTTACCTCATCTTCATCATCTTGTGCCATAAAGCACATGTTAGCATTTTCATTTTGATCACCATCTTCATCATCTGAAGAATCATCCCAAGTTGCTGCAAATGCTTTCTTCATCTTGTCAAACTTCCTTTCTCTTCTGGATTGCTCATTGTTGTTGGAAGTTTTGAATTTGGCCTTGAGAAGCGGACAATCTTTCTTAATATGTCCAGGCCTATTACAATTAAAGCAGAGAGAAGAATCAGTATTCTTAGATTTGAAATTATTAAACTTACATTTTTGAAAGAATTTTCTGAAATTCTTGGCAAAGAATGCCATATCATCATCTGAGTCTTCATTTTCTGATGTAGCGTTGAAGGCGAGTATTTTCTTCCTTTGATCTGATTCTTCTTTCTGATCTTGTAAAGTAACTTCATGGGCCATTAGGTTACCAATTAGATATTCCATGGATAATGTGGAAAGATCATTGGCTTCCTCAATAGCAGTGATCTTTGGACGCTATTCTGGAGAGAGTACTTTAAGAATCTTACGTACCTGATCAAGATAAGAATAAACTTTTCCAAGAGCATTAAGAGAATTAATAATATTAGTGAACCTGGTGTTCATTTCTCCAATCGTCTCTTTGTCTTGCATCTTGAACAACTCATATTTATGAACCAAGGAGGCAATCTTGGTTTCCTTTACTTTATCGGTTCCTTCATGAGTTACCTCGAGTATGTGCCAAATCTCCTTTGCACTTTTGGCCAGAGATACCCGATTAAACTCATGTTTATCCATGGCACAGAATAAAGCATTCATGGCCTTTGAGTTGTTTGTCTTTGTAGATTTGTCGTTAGCGGTCCAATCAGCAACAAGTGTTGTTGGCTTTGTGTATCTTGTCTCTACGATGTCCCAAATCTCATAATGCATACTTTGGAGATGAATCTCCATTTGTATTTTCCAATATGAGTAGTTAGAACCATCAAATAGAGAATGACGAACTTGAGAGTGCCCTTCAGGATGTTGATTTGTGTTGTAGTTGTGTGGTACAGCGTTCATGCTTGATTCTGCCATCTTAACCTTGCTCTGATACCAAATGTAATTTTAGCCTGTATTGATCAATACATTAGAGGGGGGGTGAATAGTGTATATATAAAAAAATGTTGCAAATAAAATGTTACTAATATATTTACAAAGATGGAACTGAAATAAAATGACAAGTACTGAAAATAAATCAATCGCAAACACAGAGATTTATCCTGGTTCGGATCCTCTTGATCCTACTCCAGTCCTCTACTCCCAGTAGAGATTTTCAATCCACTATAATCACTTCCCCGCAAGCACAAACTTACAAAAATGGCGACACTCCTCGTGTCCCACACTTTGTACAATCTCTAAACAGAGATTCAAACCTGTTGAAATGAAAAAGAAAATAAACACCTTATAGCCTTGTAATGAATATGAAATATGAATTCAGAAGGACGGTGTTTAGAATAGGAACTTCAATGTTTCAAGATATGTAATGGTGAAACACAATTGAAGTTCTTCCGTTCTTAAACGAAGAGAGAAATCTATTGATTTCTTCTTACAAATAAGAAAAGAACAACTTTCCCAAAAAGTGTTGGAATCCAAGTTTTTCCGTTCTTAAACGAAGAAAGAAATCTAATGATTTCTTCTTACAAATAAGAAAAGAACAACTAATGGCTGAATGCTCAAGAAAATACGAGACTTGATTTCAACAAAGATAGAATTAAAGTAGAGGAAAGTTTGTGAAGAGAAAGAGAGGGTCTACCCCTCTATTTATAGTGTTTTGGGACGGTTGGAGAGTGTAAGTAACGTTGGAAAACGATCATGAACCGTCCCTGAAAATTTGGGGTCAAAACGGCTCGTTTTGAAATTGGTCGACCAAAATTTAGAGAGGGAATTTTGACCGTTGGAAGACAGATCCAGAATCTACATGGTTAGGAGAGTTTGCATATGTAATCCCATAGTCAAATTCGAAGGTTTAAAATTGGTCGACCAAAATTGGGTTATTGGTTGCCAATTTTCAGAATTACGAATTTTCGGAATTGGGAAGTGTAGATCTCTGTGTAATGGAACCTAGGTGACTAAGAAATATTATCAAAAGGCTTTGTGACTCTAATAAAGTAAATTTTTCATTGATTACATAAAGCCGTAGATAAGACTTCATCTGCAACTGAATCTGAGAAGCTTCTTTGCAGGGGATCCTTATCAAGTGATTATATATCCAAGTCGTGGATGTAAAGTGCCTTTGTCTTTCTAGCTTCATGAACTATGATATATCCGTTTAAATATGCATGAAGATATCCGAATGTGTGGAACTCAGCATTGATTTGTATCTGCATACAAAGAGTTAGTAGCACTGAATGTGTTTGTCATATCAAAACCATATGGGAATAGAAATATGGAATTATGAAATTCCAACATTTTAGTATTTTTGGGTTTAGCGATGATCCTCACCGCCACCCTCACCGTCACCGTGTGGTTGAGATCTTGGCAAGTCGCGATTCTTGGGCTTCTTTTGAGCTTATTGCCATGTATCTTGTCCATATTGGTGTCCCGCTTGGGCAACTCCTTGGGTCCGCTCCTTCGGGTCTACAGGACTGTATGTTTTTGGTTGTTGGGTTGTTTGGGGTTAATGATGAGAGTTGTAGATGTCCATTATTGGTGTTGGCAAGAAGTATCGTTGTCAATTTGTATTGGAATGCTGTTGGCCTTAGGTGTTGAAGTTGGATGTCGATCTTGTGCTTGGATTTGGATAATGGTTTCAGTGTTGGATTGTTATTGGGTGTTATGGGCGTTGATAAAAGGAATGGCAGTGATAAGTATGGTGTTAAGTATGGTCCTTAGAAGTTGGCCTTGTACTTCTTTATTTGTGTTGTATTGGACGCTGTCTTGTTTTTGGGCCTTATGAGAGTTGATGTCATTTGTGCTAGGCTAGTTAGGTATAACATCACGAATGCATATAGATTAGTCATTTCATCTTTCTATGCTATATTGTTGATGACTTCCTTGGCTAGGCCTCGTTAGTCACCATTAGCACGAGTAGAAACTTTAAACTTTATGATCTTCCTTTAGATAAGGTTTAATTAGCTTGCTACTAGCTTATTGCCTCAGGTTCCAAGTTCGAACAGATGTTATCATAATAGCTATCATTTTCATGTGATGCCATTAGCTCATATTAACTTTGGCTACTTGAAAAGTCGAGGTAATTATTGTGATGATACTGGTTTCGGGATTAGTTACGAAAGCTATGGTGATGTTAATAGTATATATTTATTAGTAACATCTCTTGTTTTCTTGATGCTATGATATCACATTATATTTCATGCCATTTACAACTTTTTAATAGGTCGTTGTCATTCATTAAGCCTTTCCTTCGATCGTTTAAATTGCTTAAGCAATGATCGATCTTCCAAATTCCGAGGACGGAATTATTTTAAGGAGGGTAGGATGTGACGACCCGTATCCATCAGTACGAGTATTTACGTATGTCACATATTTTATATTTTAAAAGTATTTTAAAATGGTTTGTCAGGAGTTTTATATCAAAAATAGTTTGTTAGTACACGGGTATAGCCCACAAAACAGCGTTGAATTATTAAGGCCCAATCTCAGCCTAATACCGTGCAGCAATGGCCCAGAGCCCACTGGTGACACAAGGGTAGCGTGAGACCCGGTCGAAGGAATAGTTCTTCCCTACCATTGGACTCCCATCGACATTAATGGGGCAGAGTCAATGGGACCAAGTAAATGGGCAGCCGTTAGCTCGAATCCCGGAGAAGATCATGCGCCGATCAAAGAGAGACGGATACACATCACCAAGAGGAAGCCACCTATAAATAGATCGACTGACGAAGGTAAAGGGGTTCCATCTTCAAGGTACGAGTGCTAATATATAGAACTCTATCTTCTTACTTCCACATTCCATTTACGAGCTCGCGTCGTTAGTCTAGAGACGAACCCCTGCAGGTCGATCTCTACTACACCAAGCTTCTCTCTCCCTTACGTTCCTTACTAACTTAAGCATCGGAGGGGATTTGGGTCAGAACCTAGACCCGACCCCCTTAACGATTCCATGTGGTGCAGATCGACGATCGCCATCCGACGCCCAAGGTCGATATCGAGTTCTTCAACCTCGAACGACCCATTAGACGGTTATTCGTAGGTCAATCTACGGTCGTACCATCATCAACCATCAGCTACCGACCCCGGTTCATCCAACCGAGGGTCCCACTCTAAAGGCCGACTAGGCTCCAGCTCAGCGCTTCGAGTCCCCGTCAGCTTGACAACTGTGCCGACCAATTTTGGCCTTAACAGTTTGGCGTAGTGTGTGGAAAACCACGAGTCGACATCCCTCTCGACGAACCACTCGAGTATGCCGACTCACCCAACCACATCCTCCAAGATTGCTGCAGGATCCTCCAGTGTCGGGATCACCAATATGATAACGGGAGGTCCCCCGCACCCGAAGCTATCAACCTCTCTCCAAAGTTCCTACGCTGGGAGATTGATGACAGTTTCCATGGGGCAAAAGTGCCCCAGATACTCAACACCACCTATCTCCTTCTCAGACGAGGATCTGGAAGAGGTGCAGCTACCGCACAATGATGTTGTAGTCATCATGGCCTCGATCAGAGAGACCACCGTGAAAAGGTTACTCGTTGACACCGGAAGCTCGTGCGACATACTCTTCTTCACTACGCTGGAGATGATGAAAATATCATCCGAAGAGTTGACGCCTTGCACATGACCCATGGTAGGGTTCACCGGGCACTCCGCCCTAATAGCGAGCATCATCACCTTATCAGTAACCCTCGGTAAGTATCCTAAACAAATCACTCGCCTAACCAACTTTATGGTGGTAAAGATCAAGTCGGCATACAACGGGATCATCGGAAGACCGCTGATGAACGCCATAGAAGCGGTGGTCTCGATCTTCCACCAGATGATAAAATTTCAGACCCCCGAGGGGGTCGGAAGGGCGAAAGGGAATCAGGAGCAGGCATGATCATGCTACTCACTATCCACCACCTTGAAGAGGATCGAGTAAGCCAACCCAGTTGACCCACAAGTCGAAGATCAACGACCCACAGTGGTCGAAGAAACAGAGAGTATCAAGATCTCCGATGAGGAAGGAAGAACCGTCTCAGTCGAGTTGCTACTCCCTCACGACCTAAAGGAGCGGTTAATCGCTCTCCTGAGAGAGCACGCAAACATCTTTGCCTGGTCCTCGAAAGACATGCCCGGCATCGACCCCGAGGTAGCGTCCCACAAATTGGGGGTCGACCCGACGTCTAAACCCATGAAGCAAAAGAAGAGGAACATGGGAGGCAAAAAGATGAAGGCTACTAACGAAGAGGTAGAATGACTTCTGGAGGCACAATTCATCCGAAAGGTCAAATACCCAGAATGGCTCTCGAATGTCGCAATGGTCAGGAAGGCGAACGGCAAGTGGCAAATGTGCGTCGACTTCACCGACCTTAACAGGGTATGCCCTAAAGATAAATACCCCTATCACGAATCGACCACCTGGTCGACAGTGCCTCGGGCTACGAGCTTCTCAGCTTTATGGATGCCTTTTCCGGGTATAACCAGATTCAAATGGCACCGAAAGACGAGGAGAAAACTTACTTCATCATTGATCGAGGTATATTCTGCTACACCAAAATGCCATTCGGATGAAAAATGCAGGGGCCACTACCAACGCATGATGAACAACGTCTTTGAGAGTCAGATAGGGCGGAACCTAGAAGTGTACGTCGACGACATGTTGATCAAGTCGAAGAAGCCAACGGATCACCTTGCAAACCTCAGGGAAATATTTGCATTGATCCGGCGATACAACCTTTGACTAAACCCCGCTAAGTGTACTTTCAGGGTTCGTTCGGGAAAGTTCCTCGGGTTCATGCTGATGAGCCGAGGGATATAGGCCAACCCCGACAAAATTGCTACCGTCATCATGATGAAGGAGCCCTCGACTCTTAGAGAGCTCCAGAGGTTGAATGAAAGGATAGCAGCCTTAGGACGTTTCCTGTCCAAGTCGGCCGAGAGGTCACTGCCTTTCTTCAGGGTACTGAGGAAGGCGATAGCTTCTGCGGTGAGCGGCAAGAGAATGTTCGAATGAGATGCGGACTACAAAAGAGCCTTCTCGGAGTTGAAGGAGTACCTTCACACCCCACCGCTCCTGACCAAGCTAGACAAGGAGGATCAGCTCATCCTCTACATGGCCGCCACCGAGGAGGCCGCGAGTTCGTCACTCGTCAAAGAAGACACCGGGATACAACGGCCCATTTACTACGTTAGTCAGGTCCTCCGAGGCATGGAGGTCAATCACTCGAGGATCGAAAAGATGGATTTTGCATTGGTGCAATCCGCCAGGAGATTACTGCCATATTTCCAAGCCCACACCATCATGGTCCTCACTGATACTCCCTTCGAGCAAACCCTGAAGAGGCTCGACCGATCAGGGAGAATAACAAAATGGGGGGTCGAACTAAGTGAGTTCGACATCCAGTAAAAGTCGAGGACTGCCATCAAAGGACATGACCTCGTCGACTTTATTGTCGAGCTCACCTACGAAGATGGAACCCATGAAGAGGTATGTGCGAATACCACAATGACCGAGGCTATCCCCTCGCCCTCCACCAGCGGGGCACAAGACACAATTGAGGACGAGGGAACCTTGATCGTACAAGTCGATGGTTCATCTACCCAGGCCGAGAGCAGGGCCGGAATAATCATCCAAACCTCCAGAGGCAACATATTCGAATACGCCCTCCGCTTCGATTTCCAAACCACCAACAATGGTGTGGAATATGAGGTAGCCATCAACGGGCTCTGACTGGCTCGAGCCTTGGGGGTAAGAGTGGTCCAACTACTCAGTGATTCCAGCCTCGTCATCTACCAACTGAATGGGACCTTCGAGGCCCACGACGATTCAATGCAGAGCTACGCACAGGTCGCCAAAGCTGAGCTTGCTACCTTCACACGCGTAGAGATTCATCACGTATCAATGTCAAAGAATCATCGAGCTGATGCCTTGTCAAAACTTGCATCGTCCTTCCCAGCGGGGCTCGGTCGAACCGTGTACATGCAATGTCTGCTCCATCCTAGCAGGCCGCCGCAAGAACTACTAAGCCTCGATCAGGGAGCTACATGGATGGACCCAATAATTTGCTACTTGAGCACGGGGGAGAAACCAACCGCCCCTATGGAGGCACGAAAACTTGAGCGGAAGGCCTATCAGTTCATCTTGTTAGATGGGTCATTGTACAAAAGATGATGGACCAGGTATGACATCTTCCCCTATCTTAAATGCTTAGCCCCGTAGGAAGCACACTACGTGATCCAAGAGATCCACGAGGGCGACTGCAGGAACCATTGCGGTGGAAAATTCATAGCCTTGAAGGCTGTGAGACAAGGGCACTTTTGGCCAACAATGTTCAAAGACGCCGTCGATTACGTCCGGCGATGCTCGACCTACCAAAGGTTCTCAAAGATCAGCTCGGCACCCTCGACTGATCTGATCCCCATCATCAGCGTAGTTTCCTTCGCCAAATGGGGGCTGGACCTCCTTGGATCATTCAAACTAGCGAGTGGGCAACGGAGATACCTGATAGTGGTGATCGACCATTTCACCAAGTGGATCAAAGTGGAACCTTTATCCTGAATCACCTGGAAGGAGGCTCGAAGCTTCGTCTGGAAGTGTGTCGTCTGTCGTTTAGGCATCCCACAATCCATAATAACAGACAACGGGACACAATTCGATAACGCCGGCTTCCGAAACTTCTGCACAGAGCTTAAAATCAAGCTACACTTCGCCTCCGTCGCACATCCCCAGTCAAACGGCTTAGCGAAGTCAGCCAACAAGAGCATCCTTGGGCCCCTACGAAAGAGAATAGCCAGGCTCGAGGGAACTTGGCCGGATGAGATCTCCGGCATATTATGGTCGTACAGAACGACCCAAAAAACCTCGACAGGGGAAACACCCTTCATGCCGGCCTACAATGTGAGGCCGTCGTCCCCATCGAGGTCAATGAGCGATCGCTCCATCTTCAATATTACGACGAAGAAAGAAACTCGGAAGGGCTCGAGCTCAACATGCAATTGGTGGACAAAGTCCGTGAAAGGGCACTGGCGACCCTCATCGAGCAGAAGAGGCGCATAGCCCGCTACTTCAACTCGAAAGTCCACGAGTGCAGCTTTCGTGTGGGAGACTTGGTGCTACGCAAGGCCGCCTTCACTCCCGAAATCCTCAAACAAGGAAAGCTTGCTGCAAAGTGGGAAGGACCCTACACCATGATCGATGTACTCGGTCCCGCCACCTATCAACTTGCTACTTTGGATGACAGAGAACTCCCTCATCCATGGAACATGGAACACCTATGAAAGTATTATCAATGATCATGCTAAAGGGGGGTAAAATCGACCATCGAGCTTTTTGTCATATACATGTTCATTATTAATGCAAAATAGATTGTTCTTTGAGATCAAACGTCACATTCTCGTCAGCCGTAAGCCAAGGGGCCATCCTTGCCACTGAACGACCATTGATCGTCGTCGGCCATAAGTCAAAGGGACCACATCCCTCGCCACCGAACGACCTTCGACCCTCGATCGTCAGCCGTAAGCCAAGGGCCACCATTGCCACTGAACAGCCCTCGATCGTCGTCGGCCATGAGTCGAAGGAACCACATCCCTCGCCACCAAACGACCTTCGACCCTCGATCGTCAGATGTAACACAAGAACCACCCTTGCCACTGAACGATCCACGATCGTCGTCGGCCATAAGTCGAAGAGATCTTGTCCCTCGCCACTGAATGACCTTGACCCTCAATCGTCGTCGGCCATAAGTCGAAGGGACCACATCCCTCGCCACCGAACGACCTTCGACCCTCGACCGTCAGCCGTAAGCCAATGGGCCACCCTTGCCACTGAACGCCCCTCGATAGTCATTGGCCTTAAGTCTAAGGGACCACGTCCATCGCCACCGAATGACCTTCGACCCTTGATCATCAGCCATAAGCCGAGGGGCCACCCTTGCCACTGAACGACTCTCGAACGTCATCGACCTAGGTCGAAGGGATCACAACCCCCACAACCGAGCAACCATGTCAAACAAGCTCTGGTCAGATAATGTTGTGGCGCCCCAACGACCCAAGTCTGCCAGACTACGTTGTCAAGGGGCCACATATGTGTACACGTATCTAAGAGACGCGGCAAAAATCAAACGCATAAAATTTACGTTGCAAAAATTATTTTTTATATATCTAGATAGTTACACATAACTCGCTCGAGAGCGGTCTTACAAAAATAGAGCTTTGCAAAAATCAAGAAGGCGAGGCATCATCGGGAGTAAAAAGGTCTTTTATCGCTCTCGCCACCTTATCCATCTTGGAGGTGGTCTGAGCCTTGTAAGCATCGACCTCTTTCCCCTTCTCGAGGAGTTGGACCTGGAGGTCAGCAACCTCCTTCCTCGATGCCTCGAGCTCAATACGGAGTTGGGATTTCTCCCTCCCCCACTGAGCTTCCGCCCGCTTCCTAGCGGTCAACACGGTAGCATGGCTGGATTTTGCCTCCGCAGTCACCCAGCCCGACGTAGCTTTAGCAGACATGGTCGCCCCAAGGTTGAACTCCAGTTTCCTCATCTGAGCTCGGAGCTCAGAAGCTTGGTTCTTGGCGACCGCCAGTCGACGTTGCCCCTCTATCAGCTCGAGGGTCATGCAATGCAGACATGCACCAAAAATGGTCACCTGCAGAGGGCAACGGTCAACAAAACCAGAAGGAAAAACAAAGAAAGAAGGCCCAGTAGTAACGAACTTGAAGGCCATTGTGGACTAAGCTGTTGGCAATCGTCTCGAGATCGACCCCTTGCAGGAAGTCGAAGTCCCTCAGCAGAGTGATATTCTCCACCAGGTGGGCCCCCGTCCCAAAGTCCAGAAGGGTCGACTCGTCCCTTCCCATGGTGAACGGAGGCCAAAAAGGCTCCCCTTGAATCTCCGCAGAGATGTGATTCGACAGCAGAAGGTGATTAAACTCCGGACGGATGAGGCGGTGGAGGCGAATGGAGGGACAATGTCCTCGTGTGGCCACCTGTCGATGGACGGGGCATCGGAAGATTCAGCCCCACCTCGAGGGCTCGAAGGAGCCGCCATCAAGGCCCTGGCAGCTGGACTTGAGGAGCTTCCAGCATCCTCCACGACCCTCTTCCTCTTCCGGTCCTCTTCAAAAGCCCCTTCTAGCTCTGAAGTCAAATCCCTATATGCTCTTCCTGCCATTCTTGGATGCTGGAAGCAAGACGAAGAAGAGGAAGTTTCTTCAAACTGCCAAGAGACCAGAACGCAAACATCATTGGCTTCCCCACCCCAGTTTCTTATGTGCAAAGAAATTTTTGTTGGTTCAATACCCGATGACCGACACGCGTCAGGGACTCGCCAAAAGCAACGGTTGGGATCAACGGAAGGGGATAAGTTTGGCGGCATGAATCAAATTAGTTGCTTCGAATGTCGTGCCCCATTTAATGAGAATACTTTTCATCCGGCCTCGATCAGTGTAACCTCTCGAGAACAAATAACATGGGCCAATGTTATTACACGGGTACGGCCCAAGAAACAACGTTGAATTATTAAGGCCCAATCTTAGCCCAATACCGTGCAGCAATGGCCCAGAGCCCACCGACGACACAAGGGCGGCATGAGACACGGTCGAAGGAATAGTTCGTCCCAACTGTTGGACTCCCGTCGACATTAATGGGGCAGAGTTAATGGGACTAAGTAAATGGGCAACCGTTATCTCGAATCCCGGAGAAGATCATGTGTCGATCAAAGAGGGACGGTTACACATCACCAAGAGTAAACCACATATAAATAGTTCGACAGACGAAGGTAAAGGGGTTCCATCTTCAAGGTACGAGTACTCATACATAGAACTCTATCTTCTTACTTCCACATTCCATATACGAGCTTGCGTCGTTAGTCTAGAGACGAACCTTTGCGGGTCGATCTCTACTACACTAAGCTCCCTCTCTCCCTTAAGTTTCTTACTAACTTCAGCATCGGAGGGAATTTGGGTCGGAACCCAGATCTGACCCCCCAACGATTCCCTGTTGTGCAGATCAACGATCGCCATCCGACACCCAAGGTCGATATCGAGTTCTTCAACCTCGAACGACCCATCAGACGGTCATTCTTAGGTCGATCTACAATCGTACCATCATTAACCATCAGCTACCGACCCCAGTTCATCCAACAGAGGGTCCCACTCCAAAGGCTGACTAGGCTCCAGTTCAACGCTTCGAGTCCCCGTCAGCTTGACATTTGTACCGGTCAATTTTGGCCTTAACAGTTTCAAATCAATTATAAAAGATTATTTTTTGTATCATCATACTAGTTATAACATATATTCGTAAGTTTAAGTGTCGTCGAAAAGTTTAAATAGTTTATATAATATTTTCTACTTAATTATTACTGAAATGGTCCCATCAATTAATTTTCAATATAAATGTTATCAAAATGATTTCAAACTTCTACTGTACGATTCTATGGTCGAGTAGTACTCCCCATATTATTTTCGTATTTTTCAGGAGTCAGATCGACTTAGAACCTGCAAACCCGCAACCCAAACATTTTTGCCCAAAACTCGTGCCACCGTAGCTCAAACTCTAAAATGGACTTCGTATTCATGATCCTCGTGACGATATGAACCAGTGGTAATTGTTTGGGAATTTTTCGGAGTCGTGTGCGAAAACGACATAGTATTGTCGTCAGCCTTAAGTCAGAGGGGCCACCTGTCACGCCCCGCTTCCCTAAAATGGAGGCGAGACGTGAAAAGGTCCGCACGAGAGTGGAGCTGTGAAGCCCCAAACCCGATAAGCGTCAATAAAACATAAGCATGTCCCTGTAACCACAAACGGAACAACAATAATAACACAAGGAGAGACAAAAATAAAATCTCAAATCTCAGAATTTGTCCAACACGAGAATTAAGTTCAACATCCAGAAAAGCCACCAGGCTAAAAGAAAGAGTCTAAAGGCCCAGAACAAGGCCAACAAAAGGGACAACATAACAAAGTATAGGTGCTGCGCACCGACAACTACAGCAGTCTAAGACAAAAGGGGAAAACTCAACGAAGACACTAGGACTGGTCCCCAGTGTCCACGTACTCCTCGCCAAACACAGGCTCGGGATCGGCGTCCGTAAACACCTCGTCCTCAACAATGTACTCAGGCTCAGGATCTAACATGTGTCACCCAAAAGAGTAAAGGGGCACATGTCAGCAAGTCTAAAAGACTTGGGGAAGGAAACTGAAAGTAAGGCAAACTAACAACCTAGCAGTTATAGTATGCATGACATGACAGTTATGGTATGAGTGCACAAGTAAGACATGGTGAAACAGTAAGCACAAGAGAACAATTTATCAAGGCATGTCAGGAGTAGCCAAGCTACTAACAATGTCAATCTTTTCACTAGTCACGTTTCAAGTTGTTTGTAGATGTTTACGCCTTACAGCTGAACTGTTGGACATTCACACTGATTGGCCGCTTAACACTACCCCAGAACCCAGAGTTTATGCCTTACAACTGCAGTTGCTGATCGGGCAGACTCCCAGTTGAATGTCCGCTTAACTCTTACCCCCAAAACCCACGTGTAAACAAGCCAGGGTTCCTGTACACGAGCTCAGTAAATGAGCCAAGGTTGCCCCGCACAAGAGCTCGTTTCCTGGATCACAAACCAGGAGCGTATTTCATTTGGCATAGGGGTACACCTAGCCTCAATCATTTCACAAGGTGTAGAGGAGGTACGCAATCACGGGAACACTTAAAGAATGCAATGACATGATAATTAATTTGCGTACCGATAATGGAAAGTAAATATGACATGGTAGTTGTGCAACATGATAAATGTCGAACCTAGCTTCGTTGTCAAGCTAGTTCCTAAAATTGCGCCTAGGAGAGTATCATTTCATCGCCTAGTCTCTTTTACGCCTACAACAAGCAAATGGCCTAAGATATGGCCCAAACCCCTAAGTGGCAAGTTTCATTTGCCTAGCATCGAGGATGACGATCAACGAGGCCGTCACACAAATGCTAACTACGGAGATGAGATCGCTGCCATGGTAAAACAATATTAGAACAACATCCAACCTAGTTTTATTAGGGTTTCACAAAAACACAAATGGGATATGAGGATATTAAGAGATCGAGTTATTACTGTATCGGAAGCGGAAGAATGATACCGAGCAAGCACGGCAACGGAAGAAACGATCCGGGGAACCTAGGGTTTAGATCTGGATTGGATGGGGAAAATCTGGAGAAATGTGGTTTTGGGGATTTTTGGGGGTTTTCCGGCGACCTAGAGGTGGTGGCCGGCCAAAATGGAGAGAGGGAGAAGCTCTTGAGGAAGGAGGAGGG
>JAULAV010002337.1:0-14000 GCA_030789695.1 Scilla litardierei
CGATGGGATGTCCATCCAAAGCGGCCACTACCTTTGTTAGGCCAACTTCCGGTGACTCTACGAGTGGTAGCAAACACTCTATTAGTAGTTCATCTACCAATGGTGCTTCCATCTCGTCCACACCCTCTTTTGGAAAGAAACCCACTTTGGGTGGACCTCCAAAGAAGGGGCATGCTTATATGTACACCAATACCATGCCACGTAGGAACACACGTCCTACTCCACCGGCTCACACATATGATGATTTTTATGCTACACATTCTCGGGCACGTGTACACAATGTGAGACACCCTCACGCACGTGTTCCCACACATGCATATGTTCACCCACCTCATCATATGAATAATTCTCGTCGTACACCATTCCATCATGTTCCTTATGCCTATCCACGACATGCATCACATAGAAACCAACAACACATGCATGCACCTAATAGGATGATGGCTCCCAAAATTTTCACTATTTGGAGCCCAAAGGACACAAGCATGGAAGAAAAACAAGTATATATGAATGCTTATTTTTTGGATGTTGTGCGTAGTAGAAATTATGTGGGGAAGTCTAAGTCCAATTGGACTTGGCTTCCAAAGGTCTAACTTTTGAGGACCCAATGACCTTGGGTACCATGATATGAAAGTTTCTATCTTTAGGTACTCAAGGAAAAGAAAAAGAAAAGGAGCAACAAATTTAAATTTAGCTCCAAAGGGAATTGGATACTCGATAGCGGGTGTTCAAAACACATGACGGGTGACGCTCAATTGCTCTCCGGAGTGGTTCCCATTGCAAATGGAAATCGCGTCGTATTTGGAGGCAACGAGAGCGGAACCATCGTCGGTGTTGGTAAAGTGGGTAACCCTTCTAAACCCTTAATTAGTGATGTTTATCTAGTTGATGGTTTAAATCATAATCTTATTTCAATAAGCCAACTTTGTGACAAAGGTTACAAAGTTAGCTTTGCGAAAGGATTGTGTCATATTTCAAATGATAATAATAAATTATTATTTTCCGGCACACGCCATAAAGATATTTATATTTTGGATCTTCCTAAGTCATATGAACAATGTCTCGTTGCTAACACAAGTGAACAACACTTATGGCATCGACGCTTTGGACATGTGAACTTTGGAACACTTTATAAGCTTTCGAAATTAAATTCCATTAAAGGTTTTTCGAAGCTTGTTTTTGAAAAGAAAAGTTTTTGTGATTGTTGTCAACGCGGCAAGCTTCCTAAATCTTCATTTAAACCTAAGAAAAGCATTTCTACTAAACGGCCACTAGAGCTATTACATCTAGACTTATTTGGGCCAACTAGAGTTGCTTCCTTAGGAAATGCAAGGTATGGACTTGTCATCGTAGATGACTATTCAAGATTTACATGGGTATTTTTCTTATGTAATAAAAATGAAGCTTTTGAAAACTTCACAATTTTTGTTAAGAAAGTACAAAATCTCTTAGGAACCACCATTGTCACTATTCGTAGTGATCATGGAGGTGAATTTGAGAATGAGTCTTTTGAGACATTTTGTGATGAAGTTGGTATTACACACACCTTCTCTTTCCCTCGTGCACCTCCTCAAAATGGTGTAGTTGAGAGAAAGAATAGGACGCTAGTGGAGTGTGCTCGCACTATGCTTGATGATAGCCAACTTGGCCATCAATTTTGGGCGGAAGCGGTACACACCGCTTGCTATGTGTTTAATAGAATACTTTTGAGGCCAGGCACCAAACAAACTTGCTATGAATTGTTGTTTGGTAGGTTGCCTCAAGTTAAACATTTTCGTGTTTTTGGTTCGAAATGTTTTATTAAGAACACGTATGGTAGCTTGGACAAATTCGATCCAAGATCCGATGAGGGGATTTTTGTTGGATATTCTTCGCGTAGCAAAGCCTACCGGATATTCAACAAACGAACCTCAACGATCGAGGAGTCGCTTCATGTCTCATTTAATGAAGGATTTGTTCCAACTAGAATTTCAAATGATAATGATTCTATGGATGTTTTATGTGATTCGTTTGATAATTCTAAGTCTAATAATTCTATTGATTCTATTGAGACTAACCCAACTAATGAAGTTGTTGAGAATGTTCCTAGTGATCAAGGTATTCCCAAACGGCTTCATACCGTTCGTGACCATCCCCATGAGCAAGTCATTGGCAATATTCAAGATAGTGTCAAAACGAGATCGCAAGTCCACCACTTCGCCAATTGTGCCTTTGCCTCATCAATAGAGCCAAAGAATATAGTTGAAGCGTGCGAAGATAGTGCTTGGATCCTTGCCATGGAGGAGGAACTCATTCAATTCGAGAGGAATGAGGTATGGGAGCTTGTTCCTTTGCCATCGAAGAACCACACCGTCATAGGGACGAAGTGGATCTTCAAGAACAAAACCGACGAAAACCAAGTCGTCGTCCGGAACAAAGCTCGGTTAGTTGCTCAAGGCTATCGTCAAGAGGAAGGTATCGATTTCGAAGAATCCTTCGCTCCGGTAGCTAGATTAGAATCAATTAGACTTTTATTGTCTTATGCATGCCATAAAAATTTTAAGTTATTTCAAATGGATGTTAAAAGTGCATTTTTAAACGGAGATGTTGTTGAGGAAGTTTACGTTTCTCAACCTCCGGGCTTCATAAATGAAAAATTTCCAAATCATGTTTTTAAACTAAAGAAAGCTCTTTATGGTTTGAGACAAGCTCCTCGAGCTTGGTATGATCGCCTAAAGAATTTTCTTTTGGATTTGAATTTTAAAATGGGCGAAGCCGATTCTACACTTTTTGTTAAGCATGCGAATAATGATATTTTATTAGTTCAAATTTATGTTGATGATATCATTTTCGGTGCTACTAACTTCGCTCTTTGCGAAGAGTTTTCTAATGTTATGAAGGAACAATTTGAGATGAGCCACATGGGCGAACTCAAATATTTCTTAGGTCTCCAAATTCGCCAATTGAACGATGTAATCTTCATCCACCAAACGAAGTATACGGTGGAGTTGCTTAAGCGATTTGGAATGGAAAGTGCTTCCGGGAAAAAGACTCCAATGAGCACGACTACGCATCTTGATAAGGATACGGGCGGTAAGGATGTAGACATTCGTCTATATCGAGGTATGATAGGTAGTTTACTTTATCTTACCGCAAGTAGGCCCGATATTATGTTTGCCGTATGTATATGTGCTCGTTATCAGTCTCAACCTAAGGAGTCTCACTTAGTAGCGGTAAAACGTATTTTCCGTTATCTAAGTTATACACTTGATTTTGGATTACTTTATCCGAAATCTAGCACATATGAGTTAGTCTCATATAGTGATGCCGATTATGCGGGATACAAATCCGACAGGAAAAGTACTAGTGGCACTTGCCATTTTCTAGGAAATTCTCTTGTCTCTTGGTTTTCCAAGAAGCAAAATTCCGTATCACTTTCAACCACCGAGGCGGAATATATTGCCGCCGGTGCCGCTTGTGCCCAGGTTCTTTGGATGAGACACACATTGAAGGATTTTGGTATTCACTGTGATACTAGCCCTATCATGGTGGATAACCAAAGTGCTATCTGTCTTTCAAAGAATCCGGTGCACCATTCCCGATCCAAACACATAGATGTCCGACACCATTTCTTAGATGATCATGTTGCTAAAAAGGACATCATATTAGTGTACGTTGAAACCCAAAAGCAAATCGCCGATATTTTCACGAAACCCCTAAAGGAGGACTCCTTTGTGCGGTTGCGTCGAGAATTGGGGATTATGGGTGAATCCGAGATATAGGATTCATATTCATTCAATTATCTTGCATGCTATTATATTTTGCGATATTTCATTCATGCTAGATTTATTGAATTTTTGGGAATTTTATGTGATATGTTTGAATTTATGATCGAATTCGTATTTCAATGTCGTATTTAAGATTTCGACGTTTTATGGGGTAATTTAGATGACTAATGAGAGTGTTAAGATGTTTCATCCAAGTGGTTTGTGAAGAAAAATCAATTATCAATTTTTTGGACTCTTCTAGTCGGTTTCAGTTCATTTGTCAACCGACTAGATGCTCATCTAGTCGGTCAGCAAGTGAACTCAGACCGACTAGATCAAGCATTTAACTATCTCTTATCATTTTCCTTCTTTAGTCGGTCACAGTACACTTACCGACCGACTAGATTGAAAACTAGTCGGTCAGTGAATATACTGCGACCGACTAAATCTAGCCCTAAAAATCCATGTTTGCCTCTGTTTCGACTTAGTCGGTTCAAGCTCATTGACCGACCGACTAGATCGTAATCTAGTCGGTCAGTGCTTGAACTGTGACCGACTAAGTGGGCTAGGGCATTTGTGTCTTTTCCAGATCTCGACCGACTTATACACATTTCGTTCGACTAAAATTCTTTTTAGTCGGTCTTATTCTCAGCTCAAGCCCGAAAAACCCAAACACCCTCTCGAGCCCCTTCGTATTCCCGTCGACTCCGGCCATATCTCCGGCCATCCCCGCCGTCCGCCGCCGTCGACTCCTCCTCCTAGGTATCTTCCTCCTCCTCCTAGGTCGATTTCCTTCCCTAGGGTTGTTTTATATCGCATCTAGGGTTCTTGCTCCTAGGGTTTCAATTTTAACCTAGGGCTTGTTTATTTCGGGTTTTCCTCTCTTAGGGCTTGTGTGTTAGCTTCTAGGGTTTGTGCTAGGGTGCTTGATCTTCCCGTCGTTTGGTTGTACTCGTCGTGCCTGGACCATGGCAAAGACGAGGATTCCTATCGCCTCTTCTGGGGCTTCACCTATGTCTATAGGGCCTTCCGACCCTAGGAATCCCCCTAAGCCTAAACGTCGTGCCAAGTCTACTCAAGCTTCCCCGTCTTCGCCTCCTCTGAAGAAGCAGAGGACGGCGACCGTCAAACCCCGCAAATCTAAGACCAAAAAGCCCATACTCCACTCACCCTAGACTCCTCCCGATTCCGACACTGAGTTTGTGCCTGAGGATGAGCAAGGCCATATGGAACCCACTCCTCCACTCCGTCCTAGGACTCGCCAGCCAAAGGGAAAGGGCCCAATGCCAGCGGGGGGTGTTGACATATCGTTGTGTCGCGACGACCCTATGTGTCTCGCGGCCTACAACCGTATTGAACACTGCTGGATGCTATTGGAGCCCTACGTCCAGTTTTCAGATTTCCTTGGCTTAGCCGATCTCCTCTCCTATAGTGGTCTCCTTGATTATGTCCGCTATGATCTTAAGGCCAATCCCAAACCGTACCCTCGCCTTGTGAAATTGTTCTATGCCAATCGCGTTCGAGGTCAGTACGATGCCAGTCACTCCATCGAGACTACTGTCTTGGGAACTCCTATAGTTCTCACGGCAGAAATCTTGGGGGAGATACTTGGTTGTGCGTCGTCTGGTCTCCTGCCTTCAGACATTTCCGTCTATGATATTTCTTCCTTGGATCAGTCAGTTCTTTCAGATATCTTCCAGGTTATCCCCTCCGCATTCATTGGTGTTCCATCGAAATCTTTCAAGCCGAATGCGTGGGTCCTTAACCTGATCTTGAAGTCTTGCCTACTCCCTAAGTATGGATCATCTTCACTTCCGTCCCAGCCGTTCTTGAAATTGATCTACGCTCTTTTCTTGGGGTGCGAGATTAATTGGGCTCGCGTGATACTCGATAAGATGGACTCTTTCGAGTGTATACGCAAGACCAATAAATCGGCGCATATTCCATACCCTTGTTTGTTGACCCTCGTGTTTCGTCATTTCTGAGTCCCTCTCCCTCCTGACGATGAGCGTCCCTTGGGTACTCCTCTGAACGCGACGGCCGTTAAGAAATCTCTAGCGGCGCTTCGTCACGTGCAGAGTTCTACCGCATCTGCTTCCCAGTCTACTCCGTCAGCTGCTGCAGCCTCCACTCCTCCTGCTACTTTGGACGATGTCGTACGCCTACTTTGTCAGCACGACTCCCGTTTGGCTCGTACTAAGGAGGTAGTCTGCCGTATGGCTCGTATGATGGGGATTGATCTTCCTCCTTCAGTTTCTGAGGCCGAGGAGATGGACGATGAGGAGATTGACGAGCTTGTCACTTCCTTAGCCCGTGGCGATGAGGCCACTGCTGCTGCTGCTGCTGCTACCACTTCAGCTCCTGGAGATGGCACCACTTCCGGTGCCCCAGAGACTTCTGCTTCAGCACTTCAGACTTCTGAGCCTGCTGCTGACCCTGCTGTCGAGCCTTCACATCTATCACCTGCTGCTGTTGAGACCCCTGCTGTTGTTGAGATCCCTGTTGAGCCAGTTGTTTCCACACCTACCCCGACGCTCCCGTCTGTTGAGACGCCTCTTCTCCCTGCAGAGCCTGAGTCCACTCCGTCGACTGGACCCACGGACACTGCAGATCCAGCCACTTCCTCGTGATCGTTTGTTCCGAGGACTCTCCACTGCTCATTGGATGATTTACCTTTTTGAGAGTGTTTTTATTTTGGGTTAGGATGGAGATTGTTGGGTATTTTGATGTACTTTGGATATTGATGATGATGTTATATTTTGATGTAGACGATGATGTTGTACTTTTTGATGTTTATATAGACGATGTATCTCACTTGATATGATGTACTTTTCATATTCGATATCTTTTTGGATGTACTCATCATGTTATCATTTCTATATATACATCGATGTTCATGTTGTGATATTTACTTCGTCGTGCACATTAATTCTCATTCAATGTCCATGCAATGTGATTTCGTCGCTCGATGCTTAAATGCTTGGTTAAATAGATTGAAAGTCTATAATAATATTGAATTGTTTTCCATGCACAAATTTAACCAAGAATATTGAATATTGGAGAGTATGTTTCTTTATTCAAGAAATGAATAAACATTTGGTATTTTTGATGATTTTGATTATCGTTCTTTTTATTGATAATGGACAATTTGGCACACCTTGTTTTGATTTCCACACTTTTCCCTTGGTGTCAATTTGGTCCATCGTCATTGTCTACGACTCCCGACGTTGGATTTTCAATTTCCTAGTTGTTGTCGTTGTATGCCCCCCATTTTTGGGTTAATGCCAAAGGGGGAGAGATAATGATAATAAATAGCGCAAATGAAAATTTAACTCAATTTCCAAGAATCTAGTTTGATATGTTAGATTCAGGGGGAGTTAAGATATATATAAGGATTTTCAAAATCCGATATTTCAAAAATCGATTCTCTTTATTTATCTTACTCGTCTGCTTGATGCAATTCATATATATTCATTTTGGAATTAACGTGTCATCAATGCAGGGGGAGTAAGTATTTTACATTTAAATCATTATTTTTGATTATTATTTATGTTGGTTTGTCATCACCAAAAAGGGGGAGAATGTTGAATATTGGATTCCCCGGATTTGGTTTTGATGATGAGCAAACATAAATAATCCATGAACTAACAATTTGTGAGCGCAGTATTGGAGATCGTCGCCAATTTCACGAGAACATTCAAAGCGACATCTCAACACTTCCCAAAGCTCGTATTCATGCCTAAAGCTTCGTTGAAGCTCTTGCGCCGTTTTGGAAGTTATGAAGAATCAATCGAAGCTCTCGAAGACCGTTTATTAAGGTTTTATTTATAGTCTTTTAGCTTCGATATATAGAATGTTAAGCCTTGAGTATATCTTACGTTTCTATCTTCATTACGCTCATTTCGTAGCTCTAGGATCCTTGCCCAAGTTCATTCTAACTTCCTCGAAGCGTCGCGCTTCGATTCGGACTTGTTTGTGCATGTTAGTTGGTACAAGAAAAAGTACTGACCGACTAGATGGTGATCTAGTCGGTCGTCAACTCTTCTTAGACCGACTAGTTTGATTCCTTAATTTCTTGGACTTTACTGTTTACAGTTAGTCGGTCTACGTTGACTCACCGACCGACTAGTTTGTGAACTAGTCGGTCAGTGATGCTTCTTTGACCGACTAGTTGTGACTTACTGTTCATGCTAAATTTCTCCTAAGCTACTGTTTATCGTTAGTCGGTCTAAGAACGTTTGATGACCGACTAGTTGACAATTTAGTCGGTCAACTTTTGTTCTTGGACCGACTAAGTCAACTTGTGTTCAGACTATTTCATTTTGCCTCTTAGTCGGTCTACGTTCACTGACTGACCAACTAGTTGTGAAACTAGTCGGTCAGAAAGTCTTCTTGGACCGACTAGATTTCTAGGTCTGAAATTCTATCTCTTCTCAGATCTTCACTTAGTCGGTCCATGCTGTTTGACTGACCGACTAGTTGATGAACTAGTCGGTCAGTGATTGTTCTTTGACCGACTAATTCTCCCAGATTTCTATCCGTTGGTGAATGACCTAACTTGTTTTTATGGGACCCTATAAATACGAACCTAGGTCATTTCTATCTAGGTTAGAGCTTCCATTCAGAGATTCATTGAGATCAAAAGAGATAGCTATTCTCACTCAAATCAAAAGCTCTCTTCCTCACAAGAAACCCATTCTCTCTCATTTCTAGATCTAGAATCCATCTAGAGAGAAGCTTGTTCTTGGTGAGCTCTTCAAGCTATTGCTTGATCCAAGTCTCCAAATCATTCCTAGGCACCGATTGCTGGTCATTTCCTTGGTGCTAGGTCTTGGTGACTTCATCTTCCTCAAATCCTTCATTTCACCATTTGGGTAAGAAAAACTCAAGGTATAGGATTTTGTGGTAAGATTGCTTATTTCAATATAACTCATTTATATTGCTTGTTGATTCTCTCGGTTGTGAGAGAAGGTTGTGATCCCGGGTTGTGGGATTCACGTTTGCTATTGCATGTATGATTTGATCTTGTGAAGGTTTTTCACAAGATATTCATAGTGGAAATCTTGAGTTAGGGTTTCTAACTCAAGTATCCGGAGGGGATCCGGGTGGTTGGGACGTAGGATCACCGGGAACAAGTCGGGGAGACTTGGGTGGATCCGAACCCATTAACATCATTTGTTTGCATTGTTAATTTTGTTGTTGTCATACAATTTAAGCTTCCGCAAATTGTTTGGTAGTTGTTTGCAATTTAATTTGGAATTATACTCCTTATTATTTTAAAGTACTATTCACCCCCCCTCTAGTACTTGTGCAGTAGCTGGTAGGGCATTACATATCCCACTTCCGCCATACTTTCATGGCACGGAGTGGGAGAACCCTCACTTACTTATTAAAAATTTTGAAGATTGGATGCATTCATGTCTTGGTGGGAATATCGATGATGATTGCATATATTTTAGATTCTTTCCCAATTCTTTACAGGATGATGCTAGACTTTGGTTTGATTCATTGTCTCTAGACTCACATTTTACTTGGTTGTCATTTCAGGCTGAATTTCTCCGAGTGTTTTTGCCTATCTTTTTGGAGCAGGTACATGGGCGGCAGGTCATGGAGCATGTAGCGAGCTTTATCCAGGCTGAGTGGGAGGCCTACCATCAGGCTTGGCAGAGGTTCACTGATTTGGTGCTTGCATGCCCACACCAGAGCTTTCACGAGGATCATCTTCTGCAGATCTTCTACACAGGGTTATCGCCATCTGGGCGAGATTTGGTGCAGATGAGCTGCGGTGGAGAGTTCTTTGATTATTCGACCGAGGATTCATGGTTGTACCTGAGAGAACTTGCAGAGTGGGAGCAGACTGAGCCATCTGGAGAGCCGTCACTTGGATATGAGGATGATGGCCAGTCCCAGTTTTCATTTCAGGATGCAGAGCTGCAGGCCCAGTGTCAGCTTGAGGAGCCCCCTTTGGGCTCTTTTTCTTGCGACCCCATGGGATACAGAGCAGAGCAGGAGGATGGGTTGCATGAGAGCCAGGTAGAGGATATTGACAGATTATATTTTGATGGGTCGAAGGAGATGGATGATGGAGTGCGTGTCGACCACGACGGTGACACGATGCATTTTCATTTTGAGGTTGATGATGAGGTGGATGTGCATGATGGCCGAGAGCAGATCGAGTACACCATGGAGCCTGAGCCACAGGCCACTTCAGAGTTAGCTTCACAGGTCGAGGCGGTTGAGTATTTTGGGAGGACGACTGAGATGAGCTATTTCTGGGATGGAGAGGATGATGCGTGCTTGGATTTGCCCGAGACATGTCTACCTCCAGTCCTATCACAGATGTCACTTCCCTCGCCTCAGGATGCACACTTGCCAGTCATCGAGGAGGTTTGTGAGGAGCAGTTATCAGATGTGGGGAGTGCCGCAGAGATCGTTGATGTTGATATGGATGTCGAGGAGGATGATAGCGACGGGGATTGCGAGATGGTATATATTGAGCCCGAGCTCCCTCTTACTCCAGTTTTCTCTCTGCAGCCACTTCCACCTCCTCCTGAGGCCGTGCATCATGCCACATCTAGCACCGCATTTCAGGGAAGTTTCCACCATCTCATGCCTTGCATTTCTGAAGCCCAATTTGCACTTCCACATATTTTTGCTTCAGATTGTCGTCCATTGCATTTAAATTCTTTTATTTGTTTTGACGACCCGTTTTGGAATGCTTTTGCAGGGCATGAGGACATGACTTGGATTGATGCAGCTCGTCTCCCACGTGATCCATATTATCCAAAGGAGATGCTTGGAGTTGCATTGCTGGAATCCAAGGAGGCCGGTGGTGGCCTAGCTCCAAAGCAGCTGGCGGAGGAGCAAAAGGATATGATCGAGCAGCTACCACCGCCGTTATACATTCGAGATCCGCCTTTTGCCACGGTGTGTTCTTTCCATGTAGTGTAAATAAATAAAAATTAAAAAGTTAGTTTGCTTTTGCATGTTTGCTTTCGTATTTTTTTCTTTTCTAGGATCTTTTGCCGAGATCTAGTACTCTCCCAACATTGAGGACAATGCTTATTTTAAGTTGGGGGGAGAGTGTTAGAATCTCTAGGATTGTTAGGATTTTGAGCCAAATTTTTTTTTGAGATACCTCCATTTCTCCATCATCCATTACACTTCATTGCATATCATATTTTGGCCCCCTTGCCCATACGCCATTTGCTTTATGTAGTCCCTACTTGCTTAATGCCATGCGATTTTTCGGATTATCATTTTGGTATCAAATTCTCGATGTTCGATTGGCACGTTTTCATTTCCTTTCCAAATTGGATTCATATGTTAATATACCATGTATGAAGCTATTTCATATGTTGTGATACTTTCTTTGAGATAATTTGGGAAAAGTTTGGTGTAAGTGGTCGCATGAATTTGGATGAACGGTGTGGTTTTTAATTGGATTGGATTTGGCCAATTGTGCATGCTTTGTTTTCCTCTTAGGAATGGGTGGATGAGTTGCTAATTTGTGTTGGAAAATGAAAAAGAGAGTTAGTATAAGCGAATGGTTTTTCTAATCAAATCGATTAGCCGGTGCCCCACGAAACATTGGGGAGGACGCCAAAGATGAGATTTAGGAGATCATTCCATCCATTTGCATATATAGCGTCATCGCGTGTATGCGAATGTGTCGGCGTTTGCATTTATAGCGTTATCGCGTGAATGCAAAACATAAACATCAAAAAAAAAGAAAAAAAAAGAAAAATGAATGAAAAAATGAAAGAATAAGCCACATGAGTGATGCAATCTCATCTCCCACAACTTAGAGAGAAATTCTTTTGTTTTGGCCACTTTCATGAAAATTGGAAATTTTGACATCGTGATATTTCTCGATACGTGTGATATGGTGCTTATTTCCTTACTTTTCTTTGAATTGGATTGAGGAGAATGTCATTTGTTATTTACTTTCATACTTTGGGTATATTGGCTTTGGAATCAAGTGGAAATACTATTTTGGAGTGTGCCATGAGGATATTGTGATTTTGGTGCATGTTTTTCAATTTAATCCGAATTTTTCGCATATTTTGCTAGGGACTAGCAAAAAGCTAGTTGGGGGGTGTGATTCGGGATATAAATTGCATATTTTACCCCCTAACTATCCCCATTTTGTGCCAAAGATTAGGCTTAATCGTGCTCTTTTTGGGTATATTTTCACTTCATATCAATTTTAGGGCTTATTCTCATTCTTGGCACAAAATGCGGTTTTTATCGTCTTTATTGGCTTCCTATTATTTTTCCTATGCTCCTGCCATTATTTCGATCATATCTCCATTTTTTTGGAATTATTTGAGCATTGGAACATTTTATATGGATTATTGGAGGTTAATATTGTTTTCTTTTAATAGTCATTATATTAATTTTCTAATCAAATGGACTAATTTCTCCTTCTCATATTTTTCAGGTATCCCTAGGAGTCTTTGGGATTTTTCAGAATTTTTTGGGAATTTTCTGAGATTTCTAGGTATTTTTTTGGATTTAAATGGAGGAGAAATGGGGGTTTAAACCCCAGGAAAAGGATTTTACCAGGGGCGCCACGTGGGCCAATCAGATGGCGCCACGTGGCGCCATCTGCCGCGTGTTCTCGAGCTGGGCCGCGCGCGCTGATTTAAAAAAAATTATTTTTTATTTTGCGGGCCGGCCCAGCAGTGGGCCGGCCCGCGGTTTCGAAAGAGCGGGCGGGGCCCGCTCGATTTGAGCGGGCCCAGCGCCCGCTCAAATCGAGCGGGCCCCGTCGCTCTAATGCGCAGGCGGGCGCCGGTTAAGTGCGGGTCGGGCGCCCGCTGCGGGCCCGACCCGCAATGCTGGGTAAAAATGCCCAGGTTGCGAAAATTGATCCCTCTCTCGGATTTTTGAGTTCTAAGCTGCTGTTTTTGGCGATTTTAGGGTTTTTGAGGGGGTTTTCTTCCCCACTAAGGCTAGGGGTGGAGCTTGGAGGCCATGGATGGTGGTGAAGCTTGGTGGAGGTGCTAGAGTGGAAGGGAAGACTCATTTGGGGAGATCTTGGGTGAAATTCTTCCTCTCCCCCCTTGTATTTTGCACTTCTCATTTTGTAATGAATTGTGATGAATTTGTTATAAATCTCATCTTATTTAGTATGATGGAGTAGTGCATTTGCTTGTGTGGTTGTGTTGTTGAATGTTGTTGGGTTGTGAATTGAAACCCTAGCATATTTTCATTGTCTAATTTGTGGATGAAACTTTGAGTAGGATTGTTTATTGGAACCCTAAGGGGAAATCCAATGAGAGAATCATCCTAGTGGACCCTCTCTTTTGTGTTAATTGTCGATTACTTATGAGTTTCGTTCATTACTTATTGCACCCCACACGTTCGATGAAATGCCGTATTTTCCGATTGAGCTCCCTTAGCCGGGAGATCAATTGAGTTATCTTAGGGATAATTTTCCACGCCCCCGGCCTCACTCACACGCACACCACATGAGCCCTCCTCGTTGCTTACCGATTCGGCTCTCCACCCTTAGTATTTTGGTTAGGATTTTTTTTAGTTCTCCACGTTTTCCACTACACTTTTCCGACATTTCCACCGTAATTGAGTTAGTTGTAAAACACTTTATTTTTCGTTATCAGTCAAATTTGTGAACGTAGAACGACTTGTCCCTGTGATCCGACCCGGTACTCACCGGTTATTTTATATTGCATTGACGCTCCTGCGCTTGGGAGCGGAAGGCGTGCGCTTGCGCGTTTTCCGAGTCAACCAGTCCACATGGCAGCGAATATAGATAATGGCTTGCGCCTTTTCTATATTGCTTACATTTTCATTATTAGTCACAGCCGAAATGAGGGACTTTGCCCGCATATGAAACTTCACATCGAGATGCCAGCTCAAATGGTTTCTTCCTGATGCATCCAGTACTTCGAAATCAACACTTGCGATTTTAGACATTTTATCTAGCAGAGCACAAATTTGCATGAATTAATATTTTAAACCATAAACATTTTCATGCGGAGGCAATTTGTATATGAAGAGCTAATTGCATGGATCGGCCAGTCCCACATAAATAAACAGTTCAAAGTCCATTACAGTCCATATTACACAAATGAAATTACAACTTTTAAAAAGAAATTACAACTTTGAAACCCCCGTGGGTCCCATATAAGATCTTCAGCTTCAATTGTGGCCTCCGTCTCCATGGAAAGTGGTCTTCGGTCTTGGACATTTACATAAATTCCTCACTACAATTTCTCTTAAAAGTAA
>JAULAV010002338.1:0-14084 GCA_030789695.1 Scilla litardierei
CATCTAGTCGGTTGGTTCTTCTACTTGAACCAACTAAGATGCATATGAAGCCATGAAAAGAAGCGATAAGCTACGTGAAACTTTCTAATGGCTTCTAAGGCAATCCTAGAGATAAGATATGATAGTTATGAAGATTTCTAGGCAAGTACTACTCAAGGCTTAACATTCTATGAGATGAAGCTAGAAGACAATATAAATAACATGACGAACCGTCTTCAAAGCTTCAACATGGAGAATCCGAATCCCTTGACTTCATGAATAACTCATTGAGCTTCAACGAAGCTCCAGGCACAACGATCACGCGTTCTGAGGAAGTCTTGGAACGTCGCTTGAGATGTACAAAGTAATTTGGCGACGATCTCCATAATTCTTCATGGTCTTGCGTCTTTTAGTTGTATGTCTTGAATGTCTCCAAGCAAAAACTCTTTGATCCTCAAGATGTTCTTTGAAGCTTTTGAATCATCCATTCCTATCTTCTCTTTGGATTGAATCTCCATTCATTTGTTGATGCCATTGGCTTGAGGTTTGAGGTAGCATTTGAGTTCTTCAAGCCAATGCTTCACCTTTGTTGATCTACCAAGTCCTCCACTTGAATCAACACGTGTAGTCACTTTTGATCTTCTTGAATCTAATTGGTGACTTTTTAGCTAACTGCAAACACATGAGTTAATCACAATGATTTGTGTTTGATCATCATCAAAATCAAGGTGGAGAGTCCAATACTCAACACGAACCCCACATCCGACGCTACCTAACGAGCTGTCAGTGTTGCAGGACGTCGAAAGTAGCTCGAAACCAGCTCGGTCTTGACTCCAATAGCTCGGATCAAGTCATGTCCAACGAGGGGTTAGCTCGCCCCGCGTCCAGCCATCAGCTGACATTGTCCCCCATCAGATACCTCTACATACTCTTCATCTAACTCGGCCGTGATGGAAAAACACCCGTAAACAATTCTCATTTGTTCTTTCTTTTGCTAGGACATCTACAAACTAGCCCGTCTATTTGTTTGTTTGTGTGTTTAGTCGCGTGTCTAACGTTTGTGATTATCAGAAGTGTAAAATATTTAACTAAATAATGTAAATGATTTACAAAATATTAGAGAAGGCATTAGATGATAATTAATTTAGTTAGAAATGAAAGCTCAGTGCTTTGTCCCGTCATGGTCTGTGGTTAATTCTTACTAGCCTGGGGTCCATGCACATTTAAAAGAAGATGGGCCACTTAGAAATTAGAATGCCAACGGCAGAACTCTTTGCCAAAGACTTCAAAAGTCGTCTAAGTGTTGTGGTCCAGCGGCATTAACTCTGCTTACTAAGAAAACGATTTGGGATCGACGCACCTTAAACCAGCTTTCCAGTGAATAAAAAAAGGACTTCAAAAGTCTTTGTAGATGGGCCTGTTGGAACTTATCCAACAAGTTGGATCTTAATCCAACGTTGGGCTAATATGCGGCGAATAATTATATAAGTGCTACGCTGTCATATTAAGCCCAATATATTAGTGATCTGGTTTTAATTAATTAAATGGGATAAATGAGTTAAACAGGTTGTGGGGCCTTTATGTGTAGAGACTATTGGGCTTCAACTCGTTGATGGGCCGAGTTGGAAACCCTAGGGCTATGGAGGCTAGCCTATAAATATTAGCGGTCATGGTCCCCGGAATACACGAACAAAGTTGAGCCGTCTTTTCTACGTCCCGTCGCTAGGAGAGAAACCAGGAGAAAGCTAAAGGGGTTCTCCAACGGTTGATTCGTGCTATTCTGGAAGATCATTCGTTGCGGTATCGTCAGGATCTCTTTCAAATTATTAGCGATGGACTCAGGTACGCTTCCGCTAAATCCGAGTAGGTCAATGATTTAAGATTCCGCATGTTATACATCTAGATTATTATTTGCATGGTCTTGCCTAATGATTAATCTAGATCTTTAGTCTCTACAAGTGGTATCAGAGCCCACATGCTGTGGATCTTAAATTTTTTGCCTGCTCATTGTAGATCTGATAAAAATCAGATTTTTAATCTGTCTTAAGTTTCGGATCTGATAAAAATTAGTTTTTTATCAGTTTTAAGTTTCAAATCTATAAAAATTTGGTTTTTTGATTAATTTTTCCAACAAAAAAATTTTGTTTTTTGACAAACCCTAGATCGGGGGCGGCCCGCCGGCCGCCGCCCGACACAGCAAAAGAGGGGCGGCTCTGCCGCCCCCGTCGGAAGAACGGCGCCGGCGATGCCGGCGTCGACACGGATCAGAAAGGGGCGGCAAAGCCGCCCCTGTAAGTCAAAAAAACGGGGAAAAAGGGGCGGCAGTTCTGCCGCCCCTCGTCGGATGATAGAGGGGGCGGCTTCCGCTGCCCCTGTTCAGTAACAGGGGGCGGCGGAGGCCGCCCCCGTCAGATCAAAGGGGGCGGCGCCCCCCGCCGCCCCCGTAAAGACAATGGGGGGCGGCCCCCGCCGCCCCCCGTCAGGTCAAAGGGGGCGGCCCCCCGCCGCCCCCGTAAAGAACCAGGGGGGCGGCCCCCGCCGCCCCCCGTCGGGACAAAGGGGGGCGGCCCCCGCCGCCCCCCGTTCAGAATCAAAGGGGGCGGCGGGGGCCGCCCCCGTTGGGTAATAGGCGCCGGCCTCTTGGCCGTCGCCGGTTGCGAGAAAGAAGGGGGGCTCACGCCCCCATTACGGCGTCCTACTGGGGCGGTGGCGGCGGCCGCCGCCGCCGCCCCTTACAGAAACCCTAACTCTAAAAAAAACTTTTTTTTGGGAGGATTGGGCTGGGCCTGTTTTGGGCCTTGTTTGGGTGTTTTTGGGCCTATTATTGCAAAACAGTTTTTAGCCTTCTTTTGGGCTTATTGCAAAACAGATTTTTTGGGCACATGGCTAATTTTGGACCCAATTTTGGGTCATTTGGACACAAATTTGGGGTTGTTTTGGATTTATTTTAACACTAATGAAAGGGGAAATAAGTGGACATATATATATATATATATATATATATATATATATATATATATATATATATATCCCTAAAGTATAAATTTTTGTTAAAATTCAGTTTGAATTTTAAATTCAATTTTTGGCACGCTTCATCATATATATATCGAAATGATTTTAATTAAATCAAATCCCCACCAAAGTGGGCTTTATCGTGGCGATTACTCTTATTTCGATATATAAAAAGTTACGGACATACTTTGTATGTAAATTTGGTGCCAAAAAAATCTTGAATTTAAATTCATTATAAGGGAGGAAATAAATGGTTGTGTATATATATTTCCTGTAGGCCCAATTTTGTGTGTTAAATTTTAAGTTCATTCCAATTTTAATTCTTTAGGTAAAATTCAGTCATATATACATTTTTTTTGAAATAATTCCAATTTTTTGTAAAATTCCACCAAAGTGGGTTCTCCTATTAAAATTGTTATTATTTCGGAATGTAAACGGATTAGAATACATACTCAGTATGATCAGTTGCCTAGATGAATTTTAAACGGATCGAAAGAGTAAATAAAAGGCTTTCATGTATATTTACATTTAAGTTCAGTTTCATTTGAATTCAATTTTTGGGCACATTAGATTATATGTTTCAAAATAATTTTAATTATTACGGGATCCCACCAAAGTGGGCTTTACTGTTAAATTATTATTATTTCGTAACATATACGGTTAAATACATACTTTTGTATGATTGGTTGACCAATATTGAATTTAATTTGGATTGAAGGAGGAAATAAGACGTTTATATGTATATTCCTCCTCAAAGATAAATTTTGTGTTAATTGTGCAAAATAAATTTAATTTCTAAGTTTAAGGCTTAAAACCATATATATATATATATATACTTCGGTATATAACAAGTTGACTTCATACGTTGGTATGAAAATTCAGTTAGCCTGAATTTAGATTTAAATTAAAACACAAAATTCAAGAGTTTTCTTCGGGAGTAGATAAAAAGCTTTAACATATATTCTCCTCAAGAATAAGTTTAAAAGGCCTTAAACAATTTTTTGTGCACTAACCATCAAGCAAATGGCCTTAAGGAAATTTGACACATTTTAAAGTTATATATAAAATGGGATAGGGTGTATATTTAAATATATAACTTTATATGTATGTTCATATACACATTAGTATACCTATATACCCCATTTTAAGAAGAAAATTTGTGTTGAAGTTATGGATTTTATTTAACTCAATATAAATGATTAGAAGGGTGGAATAAAAGGTTCTTATTTATATTTCCACTTAATGTAATCATTTTGTGTTAAATTCAGTTTAGTTTCAATTTCAAATTTTGGCACAATTAATTATATATTTCGAATATAGAATGATTGGATCATCAACTCACCAAAGTGGGTTTTCTTGTGAAGATCGGTTCTAATCTCGAAATATAACAAGTTAAATACATACTTTTGTATGAAAATTTTGGTTGCCTTAAATTTGATTTTGAATAAAAGTGGGCTTGAATATCTCCACTTAAAGTATAAATTCATGTGTTAAATTGCGACATAAATTCAAATTTTGCAAAGGTATATATTTTTGAAATGACTTCGTGCAATCATCATCTCGCCAAAGTGGGCTCTGTTGATTTGCATTATTTCATTTCATAAATGTAAAAGGAATCAAATGTGCCCGTGATTTGCGTAAGAATGCTAAATCGGCCCAAAGGAAGATTACCGTTCTATACCATTTCATGCGCACCTGTGGCAATAGACAATGTGATGATTAGTGAGTCCAATGCATGCAAATTTAATTCGGCCCAAAGGAAGTTTTATTTTTGGCATGTTATTATTGTCATTGTCTGATTGCTACAACAAGATGTCAGTGACTAGTCAATAGATTATCCAAAGATAAATATTGGACTAGTGGGGGATGTCTTGAGATGGGAAAATAGCATTAATTTGAATTTGGTGTTGTTTTGTTTAATACTCATATGAACATGTTAAAAATAGTTTACTCGTTCTCTTTTCAGCTATTATTCCTGAAAATTTTTTCTGCCATTCCAGAAAATCTCAGGGGCACAATTTCAGATAAAATTACTACAGCTAAAGGATTCCTTTCTGATGTTGAAAATAGATTTGTCAAGAATGAAAGGGGTGAAATTGGTACACTCTTGACAATTCTAAATTCAATGTGGTATAAGGGTACGAGAAACATTAGGGAGCACATATTGAAGTTGTCTAATGTTGCTTCAAGGTTGAAAGCACTTCAGCCAGACCTCTCTGAGGCTCTACTAGTGCATTTTGTTTTGATATCTCTTCCATCACAGTTCAACCAGTTTAAGATGAGCTACAATCTGAAGGATGAGACTTGGTCTCTGGATGAGCTCATCTCGCACTGTGTCCAGGAAGAGAACAGGCTTGAGCAAGGAAGACAGAAAGTGCTCATATGATCTCTACCACTAAAATATAAGAAAGGTATGCTGCGAAATTTGGTTTAATTCTAAGTTAATTTCTTTTCATGCAACCTTCGGTACGTATAGACACGTGATGGAAAGATTTTGGTATAACCATTCACATCATTGTGTCTATGCAGGATTGCCTAAGATGCCAAGAGCCAAATGATGGTGAAAGATACATCGATATGGGCAATGGCAAGATGGTTCAAGTAGAAGCAAATTAAATTTAGATTATTTCTTTTAAATGCTAGATTGTATTTGAATTTTATGAGACTATTATGTACCGTTTTTAACGGAATTTGGATTTCCATTTCTATTTTGAACAAATTCGGTTATAAGTGTTCAATTTTGAATGGAAAATTTGGTTGTCTCTTAATTCAAAATTAGTTTATTCTAGTTCTTTAAAAGATCATTATAATCTTCATTTATTTGGAAATGTTGCTTCATCTATAGAATTCCTGCATTTAAGTACATGTGTTGTAATGAAAGAATTAACAGTTTAGAATTTAGTTATATTTTGATTGCATCTTATATCCTTAATAAAGTTTCAACAAATGAATCAATTGCATGTTTGGATATGTCCAACTAAAGTAAGGCTTAATAAGCCTAATAAAGTAATAGGACATAATGCTAATGATTTTCTAATTTTGTTGAATAGTTTAAAGTTGATATTATTTTGTAAGGTTTTACATAATCCCACTGTTAAGTTAGTTTACGAATTAGGAAATGCACACCTATTTGAGGGTGCTGAGTTTGAGGGGGAAGTTTGGTTAATGACATTATTCTTGAAGAAGATTAATCTCACAGGTGTTGTTGACATTGTTCAGGATGGTATTCCTGACATTGTTCAAGACACATTAAATTCAAGATAATGTTGTAATTCCTCATATTTGGGAAATTATTCATAAGGACAAACTCTAGCACACTCAAAGCACTAACTGCCATTCAGGAAATCCATTAAAGAGATGACAAGTTTACTGATGACATTAGGATGATGAAAGTTCGACTTACATCAAGTCATAAAAATTCTACATCTCTAAAATGGATTATTGCATTAATTAAAGAAAGTCTTTAAATGATACTTAAAATCTTTCTCTCATTGCCATAAGGTTTGAAACCTATTGATTGTAAATAGTTTTTTATAATCAAAAGGAATTCAAAAGGGTATTAAGAAAAGATTTAAAGCGTATCACTCAAAGACTTTATACGGAAAAGAATGCATTAATTGTAAAGAGACTTTCTATTCAGTTTTCATGAAAGACTCTGTGAGTTTTTAAATGGCATTAGCAGAGCATTTCAATATCGTTGATGATATATTAACTTTCATTAAGTGATCACCTCGTTCGATTTTGAGATGATATTTAATGATGTTATCTGAGTTCTGTGGGAGCATGTAATTTATATAATATCTATGTGGTAATGAATGCTAAGTTCTGTGGGAGACAAGTTTAGTCTCAAAATTGCCCTGAGAATAATCTTAAGAAGATTTCCTATATCTCACCAATAGGGAGTCTAAAGTATGCTCAGTTTTATATGCATTTGGTTGTTGCATATATTACAGGTATGTTGGGCAGATTGTTAAGTTCAGGAGTTGGCCATTTGACAGCAGCCAAATGTGTCTTACGGTATTTATGGAGAACAAAAGGGTTACATGTTCAAGGATCAATAGTCAAAAAGGGTTTGAGATCATTTTGGTATACTGACTCTGATCATTTATTGGATGCAAAGAATATATGAAAATCTATGTTAGGCGCCATCTACTAGAAGAGATCTAAATGGTCCCTTTTATATAGTCTCTTCTGACATGGCTTTAGATTTCATATCATATTATGTGACATCCAAATCATGAAATATATCTGCATATTTTGTCACTATGCTGCAAATTAGGGATGGTGTTGAAACACCACACAGTTTATTTAGTGACAATAAAGTCTGCAGTTTTATATTCCAGCAACAAACAGGAACTCGACAAAGTTTAGATATTCAGAGATCAAGTTCATAGTTTGTTAATAATAGGAATGTATAATTGTCTAATGAGCACATCAGAACAAACCATGTAATTACGGATCCGTTATAGTAAGGAAATGTCATCCAAAAGGTTTTATGAGCTAGCTACTCATATGGATATCATTTCATTAAGAACATTCAGTTTTGTGGGAGTTTGTTCTTTTGGGTGCTCATATGATAGACAAAATTAAGTCTCCAGCTTAAGCTTGAGGTTATTTTCTGATCAGAAATAAAGTTTTTGGTTTCAGTTCGGCTTCACTCCGATTTTGTTTTGTTTATGATCTCACTAAGGTTAAGGAGGATCAGTTGGAAATAGACATGTTAGATCACATTACATGTAATTTCCACGCTACACATCCACTTCATAATCCATGTCATTCTTTTGTATTAGCACGGTGACCACTGATGGGTCGAGCTGCAATTGCTGCGGCGAAGATCTCTTTGATCCCTTGCTAATATAATTAATGGACCGGATTGTTCTTAACTCATTAAAGAAATGACAGTAAGTTAAGATCTTATTTGGTTGTATGCACTATGAAATATAATTATAAAGTTTAAGCATATAGCCCAAGTGGGAGATTGTTGGAACTTATCCAACAAGTTGGATCTTAATCCAACGTTGGGCTAATATGCGGTGAATAATTATATAAGTGCTACGCTGTCATATTAAGCCCAATATATTAGTGATCTGGTTTTAATTAATTAAATGGGCTAAATGAGTTAAACAGGTTGTGGGGCCTTTATGTGTAGAGACTATTGGGCTTCAACTCGTTGATGGGCCGAGTTGGAAACCCTAGGGCTATGGAGGCTAGCCTATAAATATTAGCGATCATGGTCCCCGGAATACACGAACAAAGTTGAGCCGTCTTTTCTACGTCCCGTCGCTAGGAGAGAAACCAGGAGAAAGCTAAAGGGGTTCTCCAATGGTTGATTTGTGCTATTCTGGAAGATCATCCGTTGCGGTATCGTCAGGATCTCTTTCAGATTATTAGCGATGGACTCAGGTACGCTTCCGCTAAATCTGAGTAGGTCAATGATTTAAGATTCTGCATGTTATACATCTAGATTATTATTTGCATGGTCTTGCCTAATGATTAATCTAGATCTTTAGTCTCTACAGGGCCACAATGCAAGCAACTGACTGGTATACAACTTCATTAATCCATAACTAACTAAATTTTAAGCTGAAAGCTCAGGCGTTTCTTGTCTTATGGGCTAATTAATTCTTATTACTCGGGAGTCCATTCTGGACTATCCTTGTCAAGAATATGTCAACTTAGAATGTGAATGTTGGGCTCGAAAGTCTTCTTTTTTTTATACGTCGGAATGCAGGAATCGAACCCTCGACCTCTCACAAGGAAGAAAGGATGAATATCCCTAAGCCAATTGGCTCGAAAAGTCTCTACTGACGAATAATTGCATAAACTTTGATAGACGCCATGCAAGAAAGAAAGTAATTGATGTACGACTTCATTGACCCATAATTGCTCGAAAAGTCTTTGCATATTACCTGTACTTAGTATTGTGGTGGATATGAAGCAAGCCATTAACCGAGATACATTGACTTGTAACTAACCTCAACTAAAGATAATGTATGTATTAATAATAAGGTTAACGTGTAATTCTTTATGTCAGATCCTCTTCTTAATTCATTGTGCTTTTTTTTGATGTAGTGAAATATAAAATTGGACCCTTGCCCCCTTTCTTCTTTCGGTTGTTATTATTGAGTTACAAAATGAAGAATTGTTATTTAAGGATTAGATCATAATTAAGCATAGTTTATGCAAGCCTCACAACCTATAATAAATATATTGTACATCCCCACTATATTTATCAGTTAGATTTTTGGATGAACAAGGAGACACTAGAGGGATCTTTAAAAAATTAATCAACGAAGATAATAAGAGAGTTATCAATTAATATCCTTCACAACCAAATTTCAGTAAATTGCCGTGGAAAATAAATAAATGAACAGAAATTATTTGCACTAAATGATCATAGAATCTCATGGTAAAGTTTGAAATCGTTTTGATAACGTTTATATGGAAAAGTAATTGATACGGCTATATCAGTCATAATTAGTTATAGATTATTATATAAAGTATTTAGGAGTATTGGATGGCACTCGAATTTAACTAAAATAGGCAATAACTACATTGATGCTACAAAATATTTTTTATAAATGTTTTTGAAACCAATTTGATATTAAACTCCTGACCAACTATTATAAAATACTTTTGATTTATGAAAATTCGTAGAATATGAATATACGCGTACTGATGGATACGGGCCGTCACAACTAGCAAAGCTATGCTAGTCGACTAATAGTCGAAACAGAATGCATCTTTTTCATCTGTGCCAGGTTAGTCACCTAATGAGTAATCATTAGCTGACTAATCTGCATTAATTGACTAATTACCATTCATTAGTTGACTAATCAAATGCAGAAGCTTTGTTTCAGGATTTTTTTCCTTTCTTCTTTACCTGAAATATTCATAACTCTTTACAATCATATCGTTCATTCACTCGCAACTCTTTACGATGCGTTGTATCCTCTCAAATGATCACAACTCTTGTGATCATCCCCATATACATAAAGTTTCTCCATTCGCTTTTCGTGAGAAGCCATCAATTATGTGAGACTCTAAAAGTCAGATTCATACTCTACTAGTGAGACGATCATATCATGTTACAGGTACGGTAGCTGCTAGCTGTGAGTTCTGACCTCCATTTTAGAAACGTCATTATTTAGTTGGTATAAGACTGGAATGTCCTCTAATCAAATATGAGCGTGTTAGTGAATGCTACAGTGCATTTAGGTCCCTTTGTCAAGACTGTGTCGCTAAGGTGTCTATGGTATGAAATACTGTCAAACCCCACTACACCTTAAAGACTTGAGTCATATATGTTCCCACCGTTTGAGGTGAGATGGAACTTATTACTATTAACAAGTTCATCCCCTTACCCTGGACAAGGATTTAATATAGGTACAATGACTTTCTCTATGACACTAACCTCTCATGCCGAAGGAGACAAATTCTATATAGATAGCCACTCCCTTCGTAAACGTTGGACTACATCCAGCGAGTACCTATGTACCAGACGTAATGTTGATATTTGATAAAAACCAAAGTATAGCCTCCCCTGTGCAAAGTCCTTTAGCATGCTTCTAGTCATAAGGACTATGCTACAATAGCTATCTCCTGAGAGCTTCGGTTATCAGTCAGAGTATGGTTATCATTCTAAAACATCTCGATGAGTCGTTCTATGAACTTATTCTCTAACAAGCACATGTGCATTATCTCGTGATGTCCCCAAGTCGAGTGCCTATGATAGCAGCCAGGGACGGATCCAAGTGGGGGGCGGGGGGCACGTGCCCCCCTGGAAATTGAGGAAGAAATTATGATTATACCTTTTGTTAAAAAGAGTTATCACAATAGAATATACTTTTATATAAAATGTAGAGCATAATGCAACACGCGCTATCTAGCCTAGCGGTAAGCTTTCACGGGCTTGCCCCCAGGCAATACACGATCAAAACCCAGGGTGCGCAGTTTTTTTCCCAGTTTTGTAAATTTATTGCACAGTTCAAACTCGGGTCGAATTTCTGAGGCAAATTCAAACACAAACCAATTACACAATATATAAGGCAAATTAGGTCACTATTCCGAAAGCAAACAAATTTTTTCGGAGGCTGGTTGATTTTTTGACATTGCCTTTTCTTCCAAGGTCAGTTTTCGATGACGCGAAGACGATATTTTTCACAGGATGCTTGATGAATTTATTTTTTTGGTTGTATATTCTTTAATTAGGAGAAAATTCGAGGTTTTATTAAACGTTTTTCGGATTACTTGTTTTTGTTATGAATCAACTACTGGGGGAGAAACCCCTAGGATATGAGAGTAGAACGATAGTATACATAGATATGGGCGTATCTCTAAGATACCCGCAATCCTAACCGACTCTGGTATTTCCATTCACAACACTCCTCCTTATCCAGCCATAGGTGTGGACTCTGCTCAAGAATACTTCGAGATTCTGAGCGTAATAGAAGTCTCAAATGGGGTGGATACTTTAGGATCCTGAGTTGGTGAGGTTTGCCTCATTAAAACCTTTAGCTATGGAAAACCCTGTGGGAGAAACCATAGTTAAGGAAAAAGAGTTCAAACGCTCTTTAACTCCCCCTGATTTGTACAAGTGACTCTGCTCATGAATACTTCTGGATTCTAAGCGTCACAAAGGGGTGGATACTTCAGGATCCAGAGTTGATGTGATTTGCCTCGTTAAAACCTTTGGCTATGGAAAACCCAGTGGGAAAAAACCATAGCTAAGGGAAAGAAGAACAAATTCCCTCAACTCCTCCTGATCTGTAAAAGCTCTTAGGCTTTCAGATCTCTTAGGCTTATCTCATCACTCCTATTTACAACATTTCGAAAATATACACAGATTACAAAGTTATCACAATTAAGCAGCTGCGGTATCCAGAAACTCTGGAGAGGTGTGCTAAGTTTCGTCGCCTCTGATGTGGTCTTCAGAATATGTGGTCAGCTCCACAATACCAGCCTCTATCCCAGTCGTCACTGGGATGTGATGTACCACCAGGCGCCCTCAAATACACCATTGGTGTGGTGAGGATCTCGTAATGATAGGATGATTTTGCCTTCATAAGTTGCTTTGTAGATCTACAGTAGAAGGCCATCCCACTGTGGGTACCCGTTCTATGATTTCTCAGTATAGGGACCAGACCTGTAACCTGCATTTGCATAAACATTGGAGGATGATACTTCATATTTTAAGTCCAAATCTACCGACCCTTGGAGGAAGTGCAGAAGGCTTAACTCCGGTCTAATTGCCCTTTTTAGGTGCCAACTGTCTCTGGCTAAAGATTTTACTGTAACTGCTATATTGGGACACGCGCAGTTAGCCAGGAGTGCCTGATTGCACTTAGATAAGGGACTTTAGGACAAGTTATATCTTCCCCCTCTTCCAACGATCGGAAGGGTTCTTTTTGTACATCCATTAAGTATACTACCATAGGTGTCCTTTAGATGACAATGGTCCTTTAAATTTCTCCAACGCACTTCTAGGCGTATGTAATAGGATTCTATGAGTCATGACTTTATATTTGCCTAGGTCTTTTATTTCATGTTTAAAAGTCAGGCTTGAACAGATGTTTCGGTTTTCTCTTCAGGAGATCCGATAAGATTTTAGTTGTTTACAACTACGATCTCAAATCCTGTTCTTTGCTCAGATGCAAAGACAACCCTCAGTAGGAATCATTGCTTTGTCAAGTGATTCTCTTAGTTGTACATTTATTATTATTCTTATTATTTTTCTTCAATAGAATAGATGTCCCGAAGTCTATCTAGGCATTTAAGAAAATGTGGAATTTATCTTTACCATGATATCCACAAGGGTATGCCGTCACAACATCCAATAACAGCATATCCAAAATTTCCTTTGCCAAATCGTAAGGTATTCACATCTAATAACTTAGGGAGACTGATGCATCATTTATGAGTCATGCTCATTTTAATTTGTTCAATCCCTAGTTTCAGCTAAGTTTTCCTTGGGCTATATGTTGTACCTTATAGCATACGATTTTGTATTTATTATTATTATTTTTTTCTTATGTGTGCAATACTTATTTTACACACAGGTTTGACACCTTTTGGTGTCTGGACTTCAGGTCCGAACATTTCATGTTTCATAAGTGAGTCCAGCTCATCTTTTATTTCCTCGTTCCACATTTGGCCAATCTCTACGTTTGCATGTTAGCAACGGAGTATGGAACGATATTTTATAAACATCATCGCTTTTCCGATGTATATGGCAATATGATACGTGAATACATTGTCGACAATTATGTTCTATCTGTCCAACACCTTCCCAGTACGTACAACATTTACATTCAATTTCAGTTTTTTTCCGGCAGTTCCTCTGCAATGTATTCCATGAAGGGTGAGGGTGTGGACAGGAGCTCATTGTCCTGTGGTAGTATTGTCTTAAGGTCTCCAAAAGTTTCTGTCCTTGGAGCCTAGTGGTCTGCCTCTTTTCTGTTGAAGATCAGCCACTTTTACTGCTGGTGGATTGCATCCATTCTCGTGGATGTCAATCCTAGCTGGAGTTTTTGCAGCAGGGATGTGTGATCTGACAATCTTCTGGTTGTCAGTAAATGAGTTCGGTAAGTGGTGAACATTGTTCTGTGTGTGGAGGATCTTTAGGATCGCATCTTCACATTTGTTTTTGTAACGGCCGCTTTCCGACCGTTCGTATTTCCTGCGTGCACGTGCTTAGTCGTGCACGTATTTCTTTCGGCTATCTCCGCGCTCCGGCATATGCGATGTGTTATGTCGTTGCGATCGTTTTGGGGTGTTGAATTTTATATTAATTTTTGGGAACGTCTTTCACGGCTCGTTTTCTCGCAAAACGACTTTGAATGATAGGGACGTTTTAGTCATCTGACTCGAAACGCCGTTTCTAATTCTACGTAAAATTTTGGTAGGCGTTACACACGATCAGGCTCCGTAGATCTGTGCGTCTCGCCTCCACGATCGCCCCGGTATTTTCGGATTATTTTTCTGACGCCCGGATTGGAAGATATCGCTCGGAGAAATCTGGACCGTTGATTTGCCCTGATCAATTTCGAAATTCAAATTTGTTAGCCGAATCTGGCTAAATCGCTTTTAAAATC